>RQTK01000901.1:143605-159109 GCA_003991915.1 Elysia chlorotica
AGAGAGAGAGAGAAAGAGAGAGAGAGAGAGAGAGAGAGAGAGAGAGAGAGAGAGAGAGAGAGAGAGAGAGAGAGAGAGAGAGAGAGAAGAGAGAGAAGAGAGAGAGAGAGAGAAAGAGAGAGAGAGAGAGAGAGAGAGAGAGAGAGAGAGCAGAAGCACGGTTGACATGAAGTCTTAGTCAGGTGTTAGATCCAATCAGGAATCATTCGAAGCATCTGTCAGTAACATGGGGCTCATCGCATAGGAGGAGACCAACTACATACGTGGACTGGTCTGTGTTCGGTATGTAGGCTATAAGTTAGGTTAGCATAGACTGTTTTGACATAGTATTTATAAGTTAAGTTAGTCTCAAATGATTAAAATAAGGCTATTATGTACTTATTTGACTTAGGCATATAACAAAAGCTGTTATGTACTTAAGCTGGGGTCCCGTTCATAAGAACCGATTGAATACAGTGGAGTTGTCTGTAAGCCGATTCTTTTTGAAAGGAGACCCCTTGCCATAAGTTAACATATTTTTGCTTCCTCCTTCTTTATTAAATGAAATTATCTTTTCTCTTCTTTTTTAAAATTTCGTTCTTTCTCTCTCTTTTTTTCTTCTTTCTTCTTTGTTCTCTTTATATATTCCTCCTTTAAAAAATTTCATTATTATAACTTTTTTTCTTTCTTTTTTTATTATTAATTTATCTCTGTCTGTCTGCATGTCTGTCTGCCTGTCTCTCTCTCTCTCTCTCTCTCTCTCTCTCTCTCTTTCCCGTATATATTATATCTAGACAGCTACGCTACTACTGCTGGTAATGATGGACAGATTATACGCTTTGAAGCACATGATTTGATTAATGTCTCCTAGGTTTCTTTAGGAAGTTCAATACGGCGACTGGCCCCAAGACTTAGGTCTGACAATTTTATGTGCTGCTACGCATGAGACAGGGCGGGGATACCATGACTGTCTCAGCCAGTCACATTATACTGACACCGACCCTAGCAGTTACAGGGGACTAAAATCGGAGGAAAAAAATGCTGCCAATCGAACCCCAGAGCTCCTGAACTGAAGACCAATGCTCTACCACATGAGCTAATTCGCTCTCAGATCAAGTGCGGTGTAACTGGAATAAATGACAAAATGAAGGTGCTGAATTTGATATTAGATCTAGAATCTAGATCTATAAAACCCTTTTTATTAGTTAAGCCTAGATTGTAGATCTAGAAATTTGCTCAAGTAAGCCCAGATTTTAGATTCAGATAGATTTTTCAAGTAAGCCTAGATTCTAGATCTAGATAGATTGCTGAAGTCCAGCGGTAGAGGCAGCAATGCCATTAGTACATTCGGTAGCCAATGATGCTTTGACTAACCAAGCCTAGATCTATTTTTTTTTATATAAAAGACGATCGGGAAATCTAAAGGCGAACTATTTTTATTTTTAATTATTATAAATTTATGGAAAAATAAATCAATAAAAAAAGGACCAGGAAAACAAAGTATTTAGTAAGATGTAGCTTCTGTGAAAATTTCATAATTATAGGTTGAGCCGTCTTCGAGCCTTTTGAGAATAACCCCTCGATTGTACTAAAATATATATAAGATACCACATAGAATATAGACAGCATTTTCGAAAAGTATAAAAAATTTATTTATCGATGTCCTTCAGAAGTGAAAGGTGAGAGCTGCGAAAAGAAAATAAATTGAAACCCAGCAGTATCATTGTTATTTAGAACAGTAAGAATAGCTTTTTAAGGCAGAGCAAATGTAGAACTAACTTTATTTTTGTTTGGTCTTCCCAATAGCCCTTTCACTGCAAGAAAAATCAACTAAAGCAGCAGGAAAAGTGCTAAAAATGTGGTGTCATTTTCTTGTGAAACATGTATTAGTTTCATCTAAATGCGTATTATTTTAGATACTGGAGTTCCAAGGTTGTTCTCATATTACTTTTACGATGACGAATGCTATATCACAGCAATTCAGATTCTTCTAAATCATGATGTCGTGTGAGGAGCCATGTTCATTCGCATAACTATTAAAACTAATAGGTATGTGGGTATACCGAGAGTTTCGGAAAGCGAGTTTTTGTTTAAAATTATATTAACTACAAGATGTCAAAATTGATCTGCTTGTTGAACGTTTCTGATGTAGGAATAATTTTTTTTTTTTGCAAAATATCATTCCTAATAAAAAAAGATATTGAATATTTCTAATTATTGGTTTTCTAATTTTTTTTTATTATTATCCAGAAACGTTTGTTTTTAAAACAATTACAAGCGAAAAAAAAACGTTATCTACTTAATTCTTTATATGAAAAGGAACAGTCAGACTGTTTTAGTTATTTATTTATTATTTTTTTTTCGGCAGCCAATAACGATTCAAAAATTAATATAATTTTTTTTAGAAAAATGTTCACCCAGAAAAGTTTATTGATATATCCCTTCTCTTTACCTAGCAATGATTTAAAACACTTTTTTACGCCAAGAACTACACATATCTGATATACTTTGCTGTATACATATTTAAAATTAAACTAAAGCATCGATTCGTTTTGCGAAAAGCATTGGGCTTTGCCTTTTTTTTATTGTGGTAAATAATCAGGTGTCGACACCCTTGTTTGTGAGGGAGATTATCAGAGGGGGAACGGGCGCAAACGATATATTGATGGTACCCCAACCGGCAGATCCTCGGATCGAAACCCAATATTGGTCAAAAAATATCATCTGTCCAATCTAACCCCGTACTGTTTAAGTCGGTGACTGGCTGAGACAGGAGCCCAGGTCTCCAGGCAGTGTCTCTGCAGCGTGTAAAATCGTCAGACGTTAGACTTGGGGTCTTCTCGTAGTAAAACCTATACATCTATTCAGTGCTAACCTTGGACGCTAAGCAGCAGACTAGCATGCGACAGATTTTCATTTTGATGTAGATGTGGAACTCACGCTAGCGCTGCCATTCGAAGAAATTCAAAAATTTAGACCAGATCAAATTATGATAACAAGTGTATGATAATGTATCCTACGAGTTATCTCATGTTCACTTTAATGATTAAATTTTCTAACAGGTTGCTGTAAAACAGTTTACAGAAGAAAGGATTTTGAACTTCAAGTAGATGTTATTTAAAGTACAAACTTTTTTGTCGTTGTTGGAATAAGTGCATTACATTATCTTAACTTTAATGGGCAATTGCAATTTAGTTGTTTACAGGCAGATTGTCATCTAAAAATCCCCAAGCCCAAGTGTACAAGTAAGATTATCGACGGGCAATTTGACATCAAATCTTTTGCAGAACAGTTGAAAACTACATCGCAGCTGTGAATTACCCCATATTACTTTTTTCTTCTGAATTTCTATTGTGTACCTGAAGTTTAAAAACGGACTTGCGATTAACATAATTACACAAAGTACTTAAAGAAAGAAAATTGCGTCATCGAATCTATTATTGTTTTTGGTGTATATTTTTTGGGGTCTATATACATTTATTTTAAAATGCTTATTATAATATTATTTTTGTTATTGTTGTTGTTGTTTTTGTTATTGTTGCTGTTGTTGTTGTTATGTTGTTGTTTACTGAGCTTATGAGAGTTATAAACATAGTTATCATAACGAAAACAAAAGTTTCATGAAGCCTTAAATCATTTTTACGGGACGTATAAGGTCAACTCTAAAAGCCATCAATAAGATTTGCAAAGAAAATGTTATTATAATAATTATTATTTTTGTTGTTGTTGCTGTTGTTGTTGTTATGTTGTTGTTTACTGAGCTTATGAGAGTTATAAACATAGTTATCATAACGAAAACAAAAGTTTCATGAAGCCTTAAATCATTTTTACGGGACGTAAAAGGTCAACTCTAAAAGCCATCAATAAGATTTGCAAAGAAAAGATTAAAACAACATAGGCGCTTCACTATCAAAGATTCTGTACACCAATGATACCATCTTTTCCGAAAAAATATACAATTTAATATTTTGTTTTGTTTGTAAGCAAATACCAGTTTAAGAATCTGTTAAAAAATACTTTTTAAAATAATTGTTCTCGTGAAAAAATCACACCGGGATCCACAATTTATCATTACCCGGTATAGATAAATATAACAGAAATAGCCATCTTGAGGATTTAAATCTTTTAAAAAAATGTATGGACGGTTATCATTTTTGTTTCAAAGTGTTATGTTGGTACATATCCTTGTAACACCTTTACTTTATTTTTTACTATTAGTTACCTATTCGAGCACTGTCATTTTTTTCTTTCGGAAGTTACGAGGTAAAACTTTCATTTGATTTGTAAAATATTAGTGGTTTAGTGAAGAAGGAAAATAAGAAGGTATAAGCATTAGATGTAAATTTAAGTCAGTGAAATTTCTTCTCTTGCTCTGTCTTTGTGTCTTTCGTATCCTTCTTTAATAATTTTTCTTCTTTTTCATTCAATTTATTTCTTCCTTACTTATCATCTTTTTGTTTTATCTCCCCTGTTTATCTTTTTCTCTTTTTCTATGCTAGACTTCTACTCCCCCGCTCTCTCTCTTCCTCTCTTCGCTCAGATTAAAATTATTATCAATACACCCTGTCTATCTTTTTCTGTCTCTTTTAAAGTGAGTCTTCTACTCACCCCCCACTCTCTCTCTATCTCTCTCTCTCTTTCTCTCTCTCTCTCTCTCTCTCTCTCTCTTCCATTAATCAGATAACTGTAATAGAACAAAGTGTGTCGAACTCTCATTTTCACGAAAAAGAAAAAACACGGTTGTACTTTTTAAGATTACTTTCAGATTAAATTTATGATCAATACACGTTTTCCTAACTTTCTTTTCGCTGAATAATTACTATCGTTTTTTTCTATTCGATGACTCTGTACAGGTAAACCAAAGCTAAAACATGAATGTCTCAACCGCATCACCGAGTGACGTCACCATCAGCCTCACGGATGTCGTTCAAAACGGAATTGGTTTGCGCAACACAATGATGGGGATGATTGGATCGGCGTCCAATTTGATCGCCATAATCTTCCTAAGTTTATCCAAACGAGTCCGACCTACACTGAAGATAACGCTCTTGAGCATGTCCTTCAACGATTTTGTGTTCATGTCAAGTGTAATTTTCTGGTACTTCGGCTTCGAGTGTTGGCCCATTCTCTTCATCGTGGCTGGTTCGATTTTAGTTTCATATTTCATCACAACCTCGATTGCCTTGCACAACTACGTGGCTGTGTTCTACCCCCTGCGCTGTCGACACATCTTAAGTATGAAGCGCAGTCTGATTCTTGTTGTTGTGTGCTGGGTGGCTGGCTATGGCACGGGTCTCGCCTTCCTCGGGGTTCGCCTTCCAGCAGACAGGCCTTGCCTTTTACTAGTAATGACAGCTAGAACCAGCACGGTGGTTTACAGCTTCATGTGTCTGTTCTGCTGCTTTCTGGTCACAGTCTCAAGCGTGAAGATCATCGCCTGTATCCGGGGGCGGTTTCGACAAAACGTTATGAGACCTTTAAGAAGTACCAAGGAACATGGCTCATCTGTTGATGTTTCGATGAAGAAGAATCAGTCTAAAACAGGCAGGGTAAACATGTGGCCTTTTCGCGCATGTGCAGTAGTAGCACCCCTGCAAAAGCCTATCTCTGTATTCAATAGGAGCTCCGTGCGATCAAAAATGACAACTTTCGCCTCATCTGCATTTCCACGTAAGCCAAATAGAGAAAGTGCTTCACCAGCACTTAAGGTAAAACAGATGAGTCATGTTAAGCGATCAAACATAGAAGTGGACCCAGCTTTAGAACATAACCAGCCCACCTCTCAGATAATTGCCAGCTCAAAATGCACTAAACTGATAGAGGTGAGACCGGCCTGGCGACACAATTCCTATGGAAATAAGTCAACAACGACTGCAAACAGTTCTTGGACGACGGGAAGTCTTCAAGACGGCTATCGACATTGGGCCGCACCAGACAATGTAAGACCAAACATCAAACCGCGAGCTCATGACTCAGACAAGACTTATTTAAAAGTTCCTCCGACCCCCGGGCTCAAACCTACAAATTCTATGGAGACCTACAGAGCTTTCAACAGCACACGCGAACATGATCATAAAGGGAAGAGCAAGCAGGGCCGCAACGACATCTCTCAGTTCTCTGAGAAACATCGCGCCAGTTACTCAACCTTGAGTCCTGGAGGAAGCGGTTTGACTTTAAGCGACTACAGCAGCTCTGATGGGTTCATGGGTAGTGAGGAGGACCATACATCAGTTAACATAGAAGAAAGCAGTCAACCCAGTAAACAATCTGAAAAACTCCAATCACAATTCTTAGAGCACGACAATGGAAATTTGAGTGAATCCATAAACACTCTGTTGGCTATACCTGTGCATACGGGCTGCCGTACAGAAAACAAAAGTAACATAATTTTAAAAGCTAGAACTCAAAATCAAAACAGTTTTTCACAGACGATATCAAGAGTTTCTCCTTCTTCTGGAGTTTCTTGTGGCACTGGTATAGTCGAGCTCAGTGTAGAAGGTAAAAGCGAAGCAAGAATGGCAGACAAGTTGGTAAATGACGACAAACATATTTCAGAAACTGCTAACAACAAGGGAGAAACGAAAACTTATCTGTCGGGAGACCAACAAGTGTTGGTTAATAGTGGTATTATAAACGATGACGAAGAACTTATTTCTACCATAGAGCTGATTGATTTAAGTGACGAAGAGAGAAAATATAGAGCCGATGGTTTGAATGAAGTTTCAAGTCGTGCCTCGGATACAAGACATTCCACGATACGACAACCGATCTCAACAGTCCAACCGTTGACATTGTCACAGACGAATCAAGTGATGATTGCGCCTGACTTTGAAGAACACTTGCAGTTTGAACACAGCAAAAGACTTTCCTCTGGTTTGCAGTATAAAAATAAGGCTCTTAGAAAGCGTTCAGGGGATTCTTCAAATAATTTGTATGGAAGCACCGACATATCTAACGAAATTAAGCCTGCAATTAAGACTCCAGCCGCAAAAGCTTCCGTTGTTGATAAATCCAATGGAAAAAACGAAGTCTCCAATTTATTCAAAACGGTATTAAATTCAAAACCCATTCAAAAAGAAGATCCAAGTAGCTCAAGGGCCATTTCTATTATATCATCAAAGGGAATAACCCCTGTGAATGTTGTTCCAAATCCATCCAATGTCGAACGCTGCAGCTATAAGGCTCACCCTTCACAGAGTTTCCAAACCGATTCTTCAACTCTGTCGTATTCGGGCACTTCTGACCAGAATTTACTGAACGACCCGCCCGCGCCAACAAACCGACGGACGCCTACTTTAACAAGACACCAACGAGTCAAAGAGGGCACGCGTTGGAATTTCCGTACACAGTACACGCTACTCATTATCTGCGGCTGGTGCTGCCTTCTAAGTCTACCTTATGTCGTCTACGCCACTTATGTAGCGATATGGGTCGAAAACCGGTCGAAGTTTCAAGGAAGCTCGGTGGGCATGCTCTGCTCCAGTCTTGTTGGACTGAACTCCATCACAAACCCGCTGCTCTACGCGTGGAGGTTTGTGGAGTGGCGAGATATTTGGAGAAGAATTCGGCGAGCTACCTCACGTCGCTAGCTTTGACGATGCTAGTCCTGTCGACACTTTAAGTCAGTACATTTGAAGATGCTACTTAATGTCGCTAGTTGTAAAGAAGCCTGGTTCTAATTTTTAAAGTCACTACAACAACCCATCAGAGCAACTTGGTCCGAGTTTAGATATCAGCACCACCGAACGTCATACAAACACCCGCTAGAGCGTCTGAACAGATGTTCTTAAAATTTTGTTTTGTTTGGTTTTTCGTACATCCGGAGTTCATGAAATGCCTTGAAAGAAATGTCTCAACAAGGATATAAGACATCCGACTGATTTTAAAGAGTTAATTTGTTGAAGAGTATAACTTATATTAAAATATAAGTATTTTTGTCTTAAAGTGTTGAAATCAAACGCAGTTTTAGTGGTTTTAAATATTTCAGAAAACTCTGTATTTACATTTTGACAAAATCATTTCACAAGTCACATTGATAAAGTATTTTATGTTTAAAGAGCAATTTTGAACCCAAAATATCAAGAAGTTCAACAGATTCTCCTAAGCGCGCGTTTTAAGACTACTATGGTATGACAACAATCAGCAATAATGTGACTTGATATTTTAAAGGTCGTTTAGATCCAAATTCTTATTTGAGGTGTTCCTTCAAAACCAGAAGGGAAGTAAGGATGTCTAAAAGTCACAGAACTATCATTAATGATGATACCAGTTTTTTACGATACATATATGGTACGACTTCAATTTTACCAGGAACCCAGACGGTTAACAATGCCCTTCGCAACAATGTTTATTTTTATTCAAAGGTCATATACATTAAAACCTGAGGTGTGTTCTTCTGGATATCTTAAGAAATATTGTCTGTTCTCAAACCATAAATATACTGTCTTTAATTTCAAAAGCAACTCACATCAACTTTCGTATTAATGTTGTAGGCATCAATAAGCTCCGTTATTTCCTAAAGTGCATTTTATGTATCTGTAAAAAAAAAAATCAGGTAATCCAGTCTCTTCGTGTTATCTTTTTTAATAAAACCATTAAAAGCTATTAAAGAACTCCTTTAGTGTTCTTAACGTTTTTATCCCTGTCAGATTATGCTGCATCAGTTCTGTATGATACCAGAGCCTGTTTTGTGCTTTCTGCCCAGGTTTAATAACTATGGTAAAATGCTGAGCTAGCTAGATATAGGCTATTATTAAGACTCCCTCTCTCAGCGTGCGCGTTCTTATTTGGTCCTAGAGCGATGGGTGCAAGATGGGGACAACAGATCCTCCTAGGCACGCGTTTTAAGACTAATAAGGTAAACATCAGGGAATCCAGTCTCTTCATGTTTTCTTTTAATAAAACCACCGAAGGTATTTAAAAACTCCTTTAGTATTCTATACGTTTTTTCCCTCTCAGAGTATTTTATTCCCCGCCTGCATCAGTTCTTTATAATACCAGTCAAGGCGTCCAAGAAAAGAAGGCAACGTCAGCGAAATATTCATAAACTCGCAGCAAGAATCAAAGTGAGCTATTATTTTGAACATCTTCGCATCACGCTGCGCAACCATTATTTAGCTACAATAGAGGGACACAATAGATATAAAATGAGCGATCATTTATGTATATGAAAAAATAATCCAAAATAGGGCACACATAGATAGGACAGTTCACATTTTTGCAGTGTAGGCTGATCGTGTGGGCTGAAAAATACTCTCTAAGTATTACTCTGTCCTATCTATGCTTAGAATTAAAAGAAATATTTTACACTTTAACCCTTTGTAAGCAAAAATCTTTTCACTTATTTTAATTCCGTGACTTGGCCTTCTATTTTTGGACGCCTTGATACCAATACATGAACGTTAAAAATAACCTTTCATAAGGCTAAGAGTTCATGTTACTTCTCCTAGACGTCCCGCAGAATCTAAATGGAGAAGGCTTGATGAACTTAGATTCGAACCGGAGACCTCTTGCTCACTCGTCCAGTGCTCTATCAGATCATCTGGCGTCCTGAGTATGAGAAGTAACCTCTGGTTGGAGAGAGATTTCCTCTTCTAATTGAGTGTTTTTATGACATAATTCGGCGGGTGCTAATGCTCATGTCTATTTACTGTACTGACACTCAGTTACATCGGAATTCCCAGGAATTCTGTCTTAGCTGGTCACAGTACACTGACACCAACCTTACTAGATAAAAACAGGGGGGCCTGGTCAGATATCGAACCCGATACTTCCAAATCAAAAGTAGTGTGCTCTACCGACAGATTCACCCTGCAATAGGGTGTAGAGGTAGCAGCTAAAACTGTGCCACAAGCCCAGACCCCCATTGAGTTTATTAAAGAAGAATTAAAAAAAATTACCTTTAGAACTCGCACTAAAGGTGTTTTATTTTTATACGAACACTTTTGTGCTTTCTGCCCAGATTAAATAACTATCATGAAATGCTCAGCTAGCCAGAATTAGGCTATTATTAACACTTCCACTTTCAGCGTGCACATGCTAATTGGTTCTAGTGCGATGGGTGCCAGACAGGGACAACACGTTCAAGTATCCACTGGAGGTTAGGACTTTAGAGTGTCAGAGACTTAGTCTTAAACGAGACAACACAGCGCTGCACTCAAAGATGACCTAGAAAAGATGAAACAACGGCTTGCAGGTACCTCAAATAAACGTCCGTGGTTAATTTCCCTGTCATCAATCTATCAAGATCATGGAGTACTTAATAACAGGCCTATTCATCGTGCGTCATTAGAAATAATGTGGAGGCGGTTACAATTTTCCTAGCAAATTCAGGTTTTATATTGCAAAAATGCTTGAAAGGCATAAAAGAATTATTTAGGATATAAAAGAAGAATAAAGAAATAAATTGCAGGCTTACACATATATAAATAGTGCACAGTAGGCTTTTTATCCTTTAAACACTATTGTTTCATATAATTTTTATTGTCTATAAGCTTTCCGGTCAAATTAAAATAGCTTTGCAGGGCATATGATAAAATTGCCAGCCTATGAAACACTTAATAGGTTTATTCTGTCAAAGAAAGGTGGTCAATAATTAAAATAACATTAGTGGGATCAAATAAATGGAAAAAATGGTTAAATTGAAAAAACAACAACAACATAAAATTGAAATTTAATTAAGACAAAAATAGCTCTGACCTAGGATAGCATCAATATCTTTTGTTTTGGCTCCTTCTCAGATGGCAGGTTTGTTATCTTACAAAAATTGTTGAAAAATATACTGCTCAATGTGAAGCAATGGTGATGCTTTATTTTAAAGTCAAATGCGTCTGAGATCTTGAGCGTGTATTGCTTAGAGAATTTATGCACACATGGTTGGCGATGGAGGAAAAGACTATGTAGGAAATAATTGTCCACTGACAGGTTGAATCATTAGCTTTCTTCAACATCCTCTGCCCATTCAAATTGACATAACAAGTATGACCAGAGTCTGTAGAAAACTCATAAATATCAACAAGTAATCGCAGCAATACTTTTGTTTGAAATATATTAACTTTTTCTAGTATTTGTTGGACATTAATAAAGTATGTTCCACCACTGCCCTGTCTTAATTTGCTGAAGGCCTTTTCAATGGGATCTGTAGTGAACTTTCCAAGTAAAACATAGTCGGAAGATTCCAACAAAAATTTAACAAGATCATTGATGCCATTGCATGTATGCTGGATTGCTAAAGAGGTATCACGGGTTAATTTCTTCACTCTTTTACCTTGTTCTCCTTGTAAATCTAATGCAAAGTCAGAAAACTCCTTTATCTTGTTTAATCGAGCATCATCTTTAGAATAAATGGCTTCACGTAGAGGGTCTCAAAGACGTTTGGCTTCAAAAATAGATTTTACATTCATAATCTTCCAAAATTCAATGACTTTAGAAATAAAATTTACTGTACCATCCACATTGTCCTCTTGCATACCTTTGCTTTCATCCATTTCTCTTTCTACTAAATCCCTTGGTAATCGATAGACAGTAATCTTGTCATTAGCATTGTAGTTAGAATTGCAACCCGTGACACAGCATTTCCTTCCCATGTTGCTCAGTATTGGAAGATCAGATTTGACAATAGTTTAAGACTCGAGCTTTTTCAGTGAACATAGTCAACAATTTTGTAAATGCTGCTAAAAAGGCCACGTTGCTGAATTATCATAATCTAAAAAGAATTATAGGAAAAGAGAAATTAATAGGCTATATCACTACATAAGTGGACGATCCAAGACTTCCTCAATATTACAATGCCCTATTCACTTCACTTCAGTATCACTAGATCTATGACTTGGACTACAGACTACAGTAGGCTTATGAGTTTACAAAGTAAACACTTAACTCCCAGAGCCTAGACTAGATTTAGATCTAGATCTAGATCTAGATCTAGACTGAATTTTAGATATAGATATCTAGATCTTTTTTACGATTGTGTATCATACATTGCAGTCACTTCTTCTTCTTCTTTGGTGTATGGCCGCCTTCATCAAGTTGAAGATTCTGGCATTTTTGTTTCCGGTCAGGATAGCTGTGAGCCTCAAACTTAGACATGCGATCAAATCCAAACCGCTCCACCGATTCTAGTCACTAGATCTAAGTGGAGATAGTTTTCTAAATAAGATATTCTCACCTTTTAAGTTCAGCAAAAAACAACATTGCTGTCAATAAAAGAGATAAATCTTCAAAAAATTGATCCTAATCCAAAGCTAAGGAGGCTTCCATCTTGGAAATATTTAACTTTGCCTTGTTTGCAACACCCCAGGTTGAATTCCAAAATATTTGTAGAACTTTTCTAAGTAAACTAGATCTAGATTCGTGTAATCTTGCTGAAAAATGTTTTTTAGTTTTTTTTCAAAATGTTCAATTGATATGATTATATTTTAAAAAATATTAAAAAAAAAAACAACATTTCATGAGACTTGAAAGTGGTAAAAAACGTTTGGTCTTTAGAAGAAAATAATTTTGGCTTCTGGTCTGGACTTTAGCCGGCATCAACAGAGAAAAGTATTCATCGCCTCCACATTTGAAAATAATGGTCTGCACGATGAGGAGGCTGTTAATATAGTAAGCTATAATAAAGATTCAAACATTGAAACCCATTCATCCCCCCTCTCCCCTCCAAAAATACACACACACAGCGAAATATCCCAGACAACGATGAAAAGTACCAACAGGATGTAGGCAGGGAGATCCAATCTCACCCTACATCTTTCTTGTTGTTAGTGAAATGTTAGACAGGACAAAAATATAGCAGGCTATAAAATCAAAGGGATCAACATTAAAATATCTCAATATGCCGACGATACCAGCCTATTCCTTGACGGCTTAGAACGTTCTCTGAGAAAGTGTCTATCCACGTTAGAAGAATTTGCAGGACTAAAAATGAATACTGAAAAAACAAAAGCTATTTGGTTCGGCTGTCCAAGACCACCAGAAAAAATTCAAATTCCAGGTTATAACTTGAAATGGAACCCACAGACCTTTAAAATTCTGGGGTTACCTTCACACTAGATTTGCACAATATAGCAGATAAGAACATTAAGCATTACGAAAATCAAATGAAGATAGAAATTGAGGCATGGAAAAAAAGAAACCTTACTCCTTTCGGTAAGATTATAGTTATCAAAACCATTTTAATTTCTAAAATTATTCATATTCTCACGGCTCTACCAAATCCTTCTACAGAGCTACTATCAACTTTACAAACAATGTTTCAGAATTTTTTATGGAATGGTAAAAACAATAAAATAAGAAGAGAGATTGCTTTCATGTCATTGGAAAAAGGAGGTGTAGGTATGATAAGGCTAAAACACTTCATAGAATCATTAAAAATAACTTGGATAAGAAGGATAAAAAACAACAAAGCTTTGTGAAATAAACTTCTGGTGAACACTTGCCCAAATTTAAATATAATTTACGAAATTGGGACGTTTAAGACGACAATGCCGAAAAACTTTTTTTGGAAAGACGTATTCGATAGCTTCTTCTGTTTCAGTTCAAAAGTTCATCCGAAAACTATTCACGAGTTTGAAAATAGCAGTGTCATACTCAACGAGAATATAAAAATCGACAAAAATGCATTAACTTGAAAATTTTTACTGACAACAAGGTAACATCGATTTATCAATTAAAACAAAATAATGAGTTTATGAGTTTTGTAGAATTTAAACACGCTTATCAACATGTTGACATAGACTTTCTTACCCACAGGGGGATTATTTGGGCTTTAAAACAATACAGACTAAAATTAAATTTAAAAACAACCAAAAGTAATTCAAAAATGATACCTCATCTTTCTATAATCTTCTCAACAAAAAAGGAATATCAAACATATACAAAACTCTATTATCAGACCATTACTCAATAAGAAGAATAGAAACTTGGAAAAAACGGCTATAAATTGATATTGATGAACAGAAAATATTCATGAAGTTGAAATTGACAACCAAGGATACCGTATTGAGATGGATCCTAACAACTAATAAAATGGTTGCAAAATACGATATGGAACAGAGTGATAATGCACATTTTGCAACAGGTTCACGGAATCCATCGAACACCTCTTCTGGGGCTGTAGAGTTGTAAAATCATTCCGAACACATTTAAATTCGCTCTTAAATAGAAGATGTAAACACATCCACAATGTTAAATGAAATGAAACTTTGATCTTACTTGGAGAAGACTTTCAAATGAAAACAGACTCTATTTGTGGCTTAATAATACTGCTAACTAAACAGTATATCTACACTTGCAAAGTTAGGAATTGTAAACCAAATAATAATTGCTTTGAAAAAATAGTGCATAGAAGATATTTAATCGAAAAGGAAATATCCATAACCAATAACTCATGTCGCAATTTTCAAGAGCGATGGGACCCATATAAAAATATATTAAAATCTATTATAACCCTCACAAAGTAAAGGTAAAACTACCAGCAGCATTACTATCATTATCATCATCATAATCAGCATAATTACTATCATCACCAACAGTTTTATGTTCTATCATGATTATCTTTTCTTTTTGTCTCCATTTTATAAAACATGCTCTTGTTGGATTAAGTACTTAACAATGTTTTTCTTTCAATATGAATGCTACTATAAATTTCTATATATGTAGAAGCCATTTGCAATTTTTGTGCTGTTTGTTTGTTTGTTGTTTTTGTTGTTTTGTTGTTGTTTTTTAACTTGTTTATTCGTTTTTAGTTAATTTTAATCATTTATCTATTTATAACTACTAGTTGCGTGGTTGTGTATAATATTTGTTGAATTATTTAGACTGGTGTTCCTTCCATATCTAGTTCATCATTATTAACTTTATAAGAGGTACTGTTATCAATAATTTTGTTGCTAATAGTAACGACTATTCTATACACAACAGTCGCTTGTATCTACTCTATGTATCCTGTTACTGTTATAATTCACAAAAAAGAAAATACAAAATTTGAAAAAAAAAGGAACAACACCCAAGAAACGTTATTTGCACACACACACACACACGCACACACACAGACACACACACACGCGTACACACACAGACACACACACACACGCGTACACACATTTAATGCCTACAGTCGTCGTTCAAGATGGTGACCACTGTTGTTTTCAGCGAACCCATCTTGGAACCTTTGGAGCAGCCGGTGAGAAAAACATCGAAGTGTTCACCCTTCTCGTACTCCTGATCAGTGATAGAGCGGTTGTTGCATGTTAGTTTGTCACCTATCTTCACACAATTTAAACGCCCCCCCCCTATCTCCCCATTTTTTTTTTATACACAATTCGATTCCATGCTCCGTTGTACGTCTTTCTTCCCTTGAAACTAAGATCAACATTACAACACGTGTCTTAAAAAAAACTACCAACAGTTCAAGATGCGGTGGGCAACCAAAAAATAAAAGAGTAGTAGTAGGTAGTAGTAGTAGTAGTAGTAGTAGTAGTAGTAGTAGTAGTAGTAGTAGTAGTAGTAGTAGTAGTAGTAGTAGTAGTA
>RQTK01000901.1:172038-182747 GCA_003991915.1 Elysia chlorotica
GTTGTTGTTGTTGTTGTCTTTCTTCATACAATGATCTTTATAAAAAAAAAATTTACTGTGCTTATAAAAGTTATAAATATAGTTATCATAACGAAAACATAAAGTTTCCTGCAGTCTTTTATCATATTTACGGGACGTAAAAGGTCAACTATAAAAGCCATCATTACGATTTGCAATGAAAAGATTAAAACAACAAACAAAGGCGCCTCACTATCACAGATTCTGTACGTCAATGATACCATCTTTTCCGAGAAAATATAGAATTTAATATTTTGTTTTGTTTGTAAGCAAATACCAGTTTAGAAATCCGATAGATCCTTTTTAAAATAAATGTTTTTCGTGAAAAAATCACACCGGGATCCACAATTTGGTGGGCAAACAAAAGATACATTTTACTTATTCTTGTATCAACACAAAGAGCCATCTTGAGGATTTTAACTCTTTTTAACATTTTATGGACGGTTATTATTTTTGTTTGAAAGTCTTATTTTGGTATAATTATATCGTTGTAACACTTTTTTAAAACTATAAATTACCTTTTCGAGCACTGTCAATTTTTCTTTCGGAAGTTATGAGGTGAAACTTTCATTTGATTTGTAAAATATTAGTGGTTTAGTGAAGAAGGAAAATAAGAAGAAATAAGCATTAGATGTAAATTTAAGTCAGTGAAAATTCTTCTCTTGATCTGTCTTTGTGTCTTTCGTATCCTTCTTTAATATTTTTTTCTGCTTTGTTCAATCTATTTTTTCCTTACTTATCACCTTTTTTGTTTTATCTCCTCTCCCTGTCTATCTCTTTCTGAGTTAGGCTTCTACTCCCCCCTCTCTCTCTTCCTCTCTCTCTCTCTCTCTCTCTCTCTCTCTCTCTCTTTCTCTCTCTCTCTCTCTCTCTCTCTCTTTCTTTCTTTCTCTCTCTCTCTCTCTCTCTCTCTCTCTCTCTCTCTCTCTCTCTCTCTCTCTCTCTCTCTCTCTCTCTCTCTCTTTCTTTCGTTAATGTGATAGCTATAAAAGACCAAAGTGTGTTGAACTCTCATTTTCACGAAACAAGGAATTACATTATTTTATTTTCAATAAAATTGTACTCATTTACATTATATGTTTAGATTAAATTTATGATCAATACATGTTTTTCTAACTTTCTTTTTGCTGAATAATTACTATCGTTTTTTTCTATTCGATGACTCTGTACAGGTAAACCAAAGCTAAAACATGAATGTCTCAACCGCATCACCGAATGACGTCACCATCAGCCTCACGGATGGCGTTCAAAACGGAATTGGTTTGCGCAACACAATGATGGGGATGATCGGATCGGCGGCCAATTTGATCGCCATAATCTTCCTAAGTTTATCCAAACGAGTACGACCTACATTGAAGATAACGCTCTTGAGCATGTCCTTCAACGATTTTGTGTTCATGTTAAGTATAATTTTCTTGGGCCTCAGCTTTGAGTGTTGGCCTATTCTCTTTATCGTGGCTGGTTCGATTTTAGTTTCTTATTTCATCACAACCTCGATTGCCTTGCACAACTACGTGGCTGTGTTCTACCCCCTGCGCTGTCGACACATCTTAAGTATGAAGCGCAGTCTGATTCTTGTTGTTGTGTGCTGGGTGGCTGGCTATGGCACGGCTCTCGCCTTCCTCGGGGTTCGCCTTCCGGCAGACAAGCCTTGCTTTTTACTAGTGATGATCTCCAGAGCCTGCATGGTGGTGTACAGCTTCATGTGTCTGTTCTGCTGCTTTCTGGTCACAGTCTCAAGCGTCAAGATCCTCGCCTGTATCCGGGGGCGGTTTCGACAAAATGTTATCAGACCTTTAAGAAGTACCAAGGAACATGGCTCATCCGCTGATGTTTCGATGAAGAAGAATCAGTCTAAAACAGGCAGGGTGAGCATGTGGCCGTTTCGCGCATGTGCAGTAGTAGCACCCCTGCAAAAGCCTATCTCTGTATTCACTGGGAGCTCCCTGCGATCAAAAATGACAACTTTCGCCTCATCTGCATTTCCACGTTCGCCAAATAGAGAAAGTGCTTCACCAGCACTTAAGCTAAAACAGATGAGTCATGTTAAACGATCAAACATAGAGGTGGACCCAGCTTTAGAACATAACCAGCCCACCTCTCAGATAATTGCCAGCTCAAAATGCACTAAACTGATAGAGGTGAGACCGGCCTGGCGACAAAATTCCTATGGAAATAAGTCAACAACGACTGAAAACAGTTCTTGGACGACGGGAAGTCTTCAATGTAAGACCTTCAATGTAAGACCAAACATCAAACCGCGAGCTCATGACTCAGACAAGACTTATTTAAAAGTGCCTCCGACCCCCGGGCTCAAACCTACAAATTCTATGGAGACCTACAGAGCTTTCAACAGCACACGCGAACATGATCATAAAGGGAAGAGCAAGCAGGGCCGCAACGACATCTCTCAGTTCTCTGAGAAACATCGCGCCAGTTACTCAACCATGAGTCCCGGAGGAAGCGGTTTGACTTTAAGCGACTACAGCAGCTCTGAGGGGTTCATGGATAATGAGGAGGACCATACATCAGTTAACACAGAAGAAAGCAGTCAACCCAGTAAACAATCTGAGAAACTCCAATCACAATGCTTAGAGCACGACAATGGAAATTTGAGTGAATCCATAAACACTCTGTTGGCTATACCAGTGCATATGGGCTGCCGTACAGAAAACAAAAGTAACAAAATTTTAGAAGCTAGAAACCAAAATCAAAACAGTTTTTCACCGACGATATCAAAAGTTTCTCCTTCTTCTGGAGTTTCTTGTGACACAGATATAGCCGAGCTCAGTGTGGAAGGTAAAACTGCTAACAGCAAGGGCGAAACGAAACCTTATGTGTCGGGATATCAACAAGTGTTGGTTAATAGTGGTATTACAAACGATGACGAAGAACTTATTTCTACCATAGAGCTGATTGATTCAAGTGACGAAGAGAGAAAATATAGATCCGATGATTTAGATGACGTTTCAAGTCTTGTCTCGGATACAAGACATTCCACAATACGACAACCGATCTCAACAGTCCAACCGTTGACATTGTCACAGGCGAATCAAGGGATGATTGCGCCTGACTTTGAAGAACACTTGCAGTTTGAACACAGCAAAAGACTTTCCTCTGGTTTGCAGTATAAAAATAAATCTCTTAGAAAGCGTTCAGGGGATTCTTCAAAAAATTTGTATGGAAACACCGACATATCTAACGAAATTAAGCCTGCAATTAAGACTCCAGCCGCAAAAGCTTCCATTGTTGATAAATCCAATAGAAAAAATGAAGTCTCTAATTCTATCAAAACGGCATTAAAATCAAAATCCATTCAAGAAGAAGATCCAACTAGCTCAAGGGCCATTTCTATTATATCATCCAGGGGAATAACCCCTGTGAATGTTGTTCCAAATCCATCCAACGTCGAACGCTGCAGCGATAAGGCTCACCCTTCAGAGAGTTTCCAAACCGATTCTTCAACTCTGTCGTATTCGGGCACTTCTGACCAGAATTTACTGAACGACACGCCCGCGCCAACAAACCGACGGACGCCTACTTTAACAAGACACCAACGAGTCAAAGAGGGCACGCGTTGGAATTTCCGTACACAGTACACGCTACTCATTATCTGCGGCTGGTGCTGCCTTCTAAGTCTACCTTATGTCGTCTACGCCACTTATGTAGCGATATGGGTCGAAAACCGGTCGAAGTTTCAAGGAAGCTCGGTGGGCATGCTCTGCTCCAGTCTTGTTGGACTGAACTCCATCACAAACCCGCTGCTCTACGCGTGGAGGTTTGTGGAGTGGCGAGATATTTGGAGAAGAATTCGGCGAGCTACCTCACGTCGCTAGCTTTGACGATGCTAGTCCTGTCGACACTTTAAAACAGTACATTTAAAGATGCTACTTAGTGTCGCTAGTTGTAAAGAAGCCTGGTTCTAATTTTGAAATTTTTTCACTAGAACAACGCACCAGAGTAACTGGAGCCGAGTTGAGAGATCAGCACCACCAAACGTCACAGAAACACACACTAGAGCGCCTGGGTCCAAGTTCAAAAGTTTCCAGAACCATCTGCTAGCGGGACTGTATCTAAGCTTAGCATTGATCACAAGATAACCACCAGCACCCAGGACTAGCTCAAAGCTTTAATTTAAGGTCACACCTTTTGTGCCAACTTCACGTAAAAGATAGTAACTCGATTCATCGCCTAGTAATCAGTGTCTCTGTCTTTGATGCCAAACCGTTGTATATGTATACATATATTGATCTAAATGATACATGTTAGTGAAAACAAAATAAGCCCCCTTTTCCTCCTTGCTCCATTGCTAAAATGAAAACCTAAAGGCTGGAAAGATGTTTTTTAATTTTTTTGTTTTGGGTTTCTGTAAACCCGGAGTCCTCGAAATGCCTGGAAAAATTGTTTTGACAAGGAAATACGAAATGAGAAAGATATTAAAGAGATAATTTGTTTAAGGATATACCATATATTAAAATAAAGTAATTTTTTACTTAAAGTATTGGGATCTAACGTAACTTTAAGGGTTTAAAATATCTCAGAAAACACTGTAGTTACATTTCGACAAAATAACATGCCTGCAACATTTCTGTTTTATGAGGATCTAAATGTCCACTATATGTACGCCATGCATGGAGTCCACTAACATCTCTTGACGTATCAAGTTTCTCTCATGTGAAACTCGTAGCTGAATGTTTCCCATTCAAGAGCCGAGTAATAAAGTTATTGTCCTTGTTCTCTCCCAATATTTGCCCAGACTTTGAACTGTACAAAATTGACCAAACATTTTAGATTCAAAACCTTCCATGGGAAAACTGGGAGCAAATGAAGCAATGCCTAATCGTAACTTATTAGTCTAGGTAAGGCTGCAATAAAATAACGCTAATTTATTTTTGTATCGGACAGAAATGCCAACAAAACAAAGTAAAGTTTCAAAAGGTCTGCGAATAATAAGTTTTGACGTATTCGAGTAATGACGTGTAACAAAAGACATAAAAAGAGCATTGACTCCTTATGACGGTTAAAGGATTGTTCGTGAAAAGCAAATTGGTTGTTTACTCATAAATAATAATGACATCTTCTTTCGTCTTCATGAATAGCTACTGAACAGCTGATGTTATTGTTATAAAGAGAGAGGCGACTCAAGCTGCTATTATACTTGATGTATTGCAGTAAATAAATTTTTTTTTAAGTCAACGTGTGTCGCGTTTTTCATAACAAAGCTTAAAGCGCTTTGCGATGTAAATGTATAATAAAAATTAAAATTCATATTTTCACTCATATAAACAATTTCATCCCTTCCATACGACACAGCAATATTCATTTTGATTATTTTCTCTAGTACACAATGGAAAGCTATAATATAGTCATACCTATATTATTGCATGGAAAACAAATGGTATGGCTCTGAAAAGCATCTAAAGAAAATGCTCTATGATCAAACTAAAGGCTGCACTGGAGCGCATTGTTTGAAGAGTGCATGTGTTTTGTTTTAACTCAGACATCTTAAGTGTGTCTTCAAATGGTAATTACGACACGAGAGACTAACCGCCGACAAGGCACCACTTTGCATAAGCGTCGTTTGTGCATGCTATCACCAGACTTTGTGAAAAAGTAACATATTTTACGGGGAGAATTTGCGTATGTAAGTCGTGACGATTCAAGCGGCAGCTTCCTTCAAAATAACTTGGGGTAAAATAGAACAAACATGACGTAGATAACGTCCTGTTGTAAGCTTTTTTATTCTTATATTGTTACGACGAGACTTAAGCTACGCCTTGTTCTTGCATTCTGCCCTAGCAGCTTAGTAAACAATCCATCTCGACATAAACACGTAAACTTTAGTAAACACTCCACCAGGACATAAACACTTAAAGCTTAGTAAACACTTCACACTAAGACATAAACATTTAAAGCTTAGTAGACACTTCACACTAAGACGAAAACATTTAAAACTTAGAAAACACTCCACCAGGACATAAACACTTAAAGCTTAGTAAACACTTCACACTAAGAAATAAACATTTAAAGCTTAGTAAACACTTCACACTAAGACGAAAACACTCCACCAGAACATTAACACTTTAAACTTAGTAAACAATCCACCAAGATATAAACACTAAAAGCTTAGTAAATACTTCACCAGGACATAAACACTTAAAGCTTAGTAAACACTCCACCAGTTCCTAAACACTTAAAGCTTATTAAACACTCCACCAAGACTTAAACCCTTAAAGCTTAGTAAACATTCCACCAGGACATAAAGACTTAAAACTAAAAAGTTAGTTAACACACCACCGGAAAAAACACTTAAATCTTAGTAAACACTCCATCAGGACATAAACATTTAAAGCTTGGTAAACACTTCATTCTAAGACGAAAACACTTAAAACTTAGAAAAAACTCCACCACGACATAAACACTTAAAGCTTAGTAAACACTCCATCAGGACATAAACACCTTAAGCTTAGTAAACACTCCACTAATAAATACTTAAAACTTAATAAACACTACACCAGTCCCTAAACACGTAAAGCTTAGTAAACACTCCACTAATAAACACTTAAAGCTTAATAAACACTCTACCAGGACATAAACACTTAAAACTGAAAAGCTTAATAAACATACAACCAGAAAATAAACACTTAAAACGTAGTAAACACTCCACCAGGACATAAACACTTAAAGCTTAGTAAACACTCCACTAGGACATAAACACTGAAAGCTTAGTAAACATTTCACCAAAACGTAAACACTTCAAGCTTAATAAATACTCCATCAGGACATAAACACTTAAATTTAGTAAATACTCCACCAGAAAATAAACACTTAGAGTTTAAAAAATACTCCATTAGAATATAAACAGTTAAAACTTAGTAAACTCTCCACCAACACATAAACACTTAAAGCTTAGTAAACACCTCACTAGGACATAAGCACTTAAAACTTAGTAAACACTCCACCACAATACAAACACTTAAAGCTTAATAAACACTTCACCACGATATAAAGAGTTAAGGCTTAGTAAACACTCCGCCAGATTATAAACACTAAAGACTTTGTAAATACTCCATTAGGACATAAACACATAAAGCTAAGTAAACATTTTTAAATTTTAAAGCTTAGTAAACACCCCACTAAAACATAAACACTTAAAAATTAGTAAACACTACACTAAGACATAAACACTTAAAGCTTAGTAAACACTCCACCATGACATAAACACTTAACGATTAGTAAACACTCCACCATGACATAAACACTTAACGCTTAGTAAACATTCCGCCAGGACGTAAACACTTAAAACTGAAAGCTTAGAAAAAATTATACCAGAACATAAACACTTAAAGCGTATTAAACACTCCACTAGGACATAAACACTAAAAGCTTAGAAAACACTCCAGCATGACATAAACACTGACAGCTTTGTAAACATTTCACCAGAGCATAAACACTTAAAGCTTAATAAATACTCCAACAGGACATAAACACTTTAAGCTTAATAAATACTCCACCAGAACATAAACACTTAAAGATTAGTAAACACTCCACTATGACATAAACACTGAAAGTTTACTAAACACTCCAGCATGAAATAAACACTGACAGCTTTGTAAGACCCCAAGCTTAATAAATACTCCATCAGGACATAAACACCTCAACCTTAGTAAACACTCCACCAGAACATAAACACTAAAAGCTTAGTAAACACTCCATCAGTATATTAACACTTAAAGCTTAATAATTACTCCATCAGTACATAAACACTTAAAGCTTAGTAAACGTTTCACCAGAATATAAACACTTAAAGCTTAATATATACTCCATTAGGACATAAACACTTAAAGCTTCGTAAACACCCTACTAGGACATAAACACTTCAAAGTTAGTAAACATCTCACTAGGGCATAAACACTTAAAAGTTAGTAAACGCTCCACCAGTACATAAACACTTAAAGCTTAGTAAACACTCCACCAAGACATAAACACTTAAAGATTAGTAAACACTCCAATAGGACATAAACACTGAAAGCTTAGTAAACATTTCACCAGAACATAAACACTTAATGCTTAATAAATACCTCATCAGGACATAAACACTTAAAGCTTAGTAAATACTCCACCAGAACATAAACACTTAAAGTTTAATAAATACTTTATCAGAACATAAACATTTAAAGCTTAGTAAACATTCAACCAAGACATAAACACCTAAAGATTAGTAAACACTCCATCAGGAAAATAACACTTAAAGCTTAAAAAACACTCTAACAGGACATAAACACTAAAAGCTTAGTAAACACTCCAGCATGACATAAATACTGACAGCTTTGTAAACATTTCACCAAAACATAAATACGTAAAGCTTAATAAATATTCCATCAGGACATAAACACTTCAAGCTTAGTAAATACCCCACCAGAACATAAACACTTAAAGTTTAATAAATACTCCATCCGAACATAAACACTTAAAGCTTAGTAAACACTCCACCACGACATGAACACTTAAAGCTTAGTAAACACTCTATCAGGATATTAACACTTAAAGCTAAATAAACACTCCATCAGTAGATAAACACTTAAAGCTTAGTAAACCCTCCATAAGGACATAAACACTTAAAGCTTAGTAAACATTCCACCACGACATAAACATCTAAAGCTTAATAAACACTCCACCAGGACATAAACACTTAAAACTTAGCAAACCCTCCATCGGGACAGAAACACTTAAAGCTTAGTAAACACTCCACCAGGACATAAACATTTAAAGCTTAGTAAACACTCCATCAGGACATAAACACTTAAAGCTTAGTAAACACTCCACCACGACATAAACACTTAAAGCTTAGTAAACACTCCACCAGGACATAAACATTTAAAGCTTAGTAAACACTCCATCAGGACATAAACACTTAAAGCTTAGTAAACATTCCACCACGACATAAACATCTAAAGCTTAATAAACACTCCACCAGGATATAAACACTTAAAACTTAGCAAACCCTCCATCGGGACAGAAACACTTAAAGCTTAGTAAACACTCTGGACGTCAAGCTACAAGCTCTATCGACTTCTAACAAAAGGGGCGGGGTGCCTAAAGGGAATGGCACCTGCGTCTAATTGGAAGATTGTAGGTTCGAGCCCCGTTGGGGCGCAAAATCTCATCACTTGGACGAATGATAAATAATTTATTTGGCTAGAAGTTCAAGCTCCGATGTTAATATTTAACAAAACGGTAAATTTGTTAAAGCAGCACCACTGGAGAGTAACATTAAATGAAAATTATAAGTCTCTTGCATGTGTTTCAAAACCACTTTTCCTGCTCTGCGGTTGATTTTATTCGTACAATATTTTCTGTTAACATAATATCAATGCCAACATGGGTATTGTTTAAACTTTTTAATCCCTTAAATTCACTGACTTTCAACTAGTTATATATAAAAAAAATTAGTGCTCATTGTGTGCTCCCCATCTCGATTTTTGCCCATCTCCATAAATTACAAAACATTTGTTTTATGAACCACTATACATCAGATTAGGGACATACTGACCACTCACTTTTTAAAAGGCAATGTTTTAATAGACCTTTGATATTATATAAAAATTCAATGTACGCCTCCCGCAAAAGGCAATCTGTATTAATAGGTCAATCTCTTGCCTCTTCCTTTTTTTTTAAAGTAGCGCGTTTATGGGGTAAAAACGATGTGCTTTTTTGTACTTGAGAGCGGTAATTCTAAAAATTTTATCACCGCAGACTTACCCAGTCACTTAAAAAAAAAAACTAGAATCTAAAATCTAGATCTGAATTATTTGACCAAGAAGCATGACTCAACTGTATCATCAGCTAAATTTAATTGTGGAGATCTAGATCTAAGTTAGATCTATTACAGTGGCATGTGAGAAAAAGAGACGTCGTTTAAGACGATCCAGATAGATCTACTTGGCATCGACACACAATCAAAATCAAATCCACTCAACCAAGCAAACACAAACATCACATGATCAAACATCCAGATCTAGGCCTACGGATACTGGTCGAAATCTAGATCTAGATCCACGACAAAGTAAAAACTGACATAGATCTAGATCTAGATCTCAAAAACGTAAACCCAGCTTCAGATCTTCTACACAACCACACAAAGAAGATAGACCCACACGAATTAGATCTACATCGCCACTGCCATGAATATTGATTTAAACTTTCAAATCCGCGAATTCGCGGACCTTCAACTAGTGATAATAATAAAAAGAAAACTCAAACAAAACGAAACCGGGAAAAAGGAGAGTAAAACTTTACATAAAGTAATTGTTGCATTTGCAACGAAATCTCGGTACCCTACTTCAAACGTTTGGAAAAAGAAAAGAAGTTGGTTTACAACAACTTGGTTTATCTTTGAGTGGACAAATGTGGGCGACTGAAAAAGTTTCCTATACGTTTATAAACTAAAGAAACTATTATGGGTTTCATCACACCGCCAAATCACTGATTCTCTTAACAAAATAACAACAACAACAAAACAACAACATCAACATTTTAATGCAAAAGATTTTTATTTACTCATTTCTCTTTTTTCTGTATACTTGCTTTTTATTTTTCAACTCTTAATAAACTTAACACGTTTCCACGACATTGAAGAACTAATGGGTCTCAGCTTAATTTGTCCACTAATCAGAGATAGAGACTCTCTC
>RQTK01000901.1:182973-205913 GCA_003991915.1 Elysia chlorotica
GCTCCACCCCAAAATCCCAAATTTTACAGTAAAATTACAAACGGGCCAGAGTATTTTACAGTCATAAAACTAACAACACCAAACGCCTAATCAATTGTTAATTAACATATCAGTTTCATAAATTCACAGACCTGTCATTCATGTACTGCATGCCGACATGCACTGCTGTAACCTACTGGCAATCAAAATGGCGTATTGTTTGATTCGCGTTTGGATTACGTTTCGTTGATTATGTGTAGAATCTAGATCTATAGTTTAATCATGCCCACTCCTGCTAAAAGTAACTTGGCTGGAAAAACAAACAACGCAAAGAGAGTGTCTACAGCAAAACTAAAACGGCAAGAATCTATCGGCGATAAATCTAGATCTAGATTTAATGATAATGGCCCAGCCGCCTCAACCGATACCAGATCAACGATTAGCCTTATTCTACAGAATTAATTATTTCCGAAATGTAATAAACAAAGGACCCTTTGAACAAAGATGTGTTCACTGTCAAGCATTAACATTTAAAGGTGAAACAAAAGCGTTTTGTTGCTCCAATGGGACCACAAAGTTGGACGTTTTCCACCAGCTCCCCATCGGCATAGTTCTGAAAGCAAACATTTTTAGATAATAAAAGAAAGTACAAGTTCATCTTTCTAATGACATCCTTTGGATACGACAAAGTAAGAGCAAGAGGATGGAACCCAACGTTTCGAATCCAAGGACAGGTTTGCCATTTCATTGGCTCTCTGAAACCACAAGTCACCACTGAAGCAAAATTTAAAAAAAATTACTTTGTTTAAAAAAGACCGAGATTGATTTGCGTCAGTCAACGATATCAGGACTTAAGAGACATCTATTCAGTGACATTCGTGATTATTTGCATGCGCATAATCATCATCATCATCGCTGTGCCGTCCCGTCTCCGAGGTGGGCTGTCATTCGGCGCCATCTTTCACGGTCCAAGGCTGCTTCACAGGCTACACTCAGTCGTATCTGGGATGTCTCCTGTATGTTGGCAAGCCACGACTGCCTCTTCCTTCCTCTACCACGCTTCCCTTCAACCTTGCCTTCCACAACTCTTTTCTGGATGCTGCAGTGTCTTCTTATATGGCCATAGTATGCCAGTTTTCTTCTTTGGATTAATTGCAGCATAATACGAGTATTGAAAGATTTTAAAACAGCTTACAACTGTGAAAAAACACGAAAAAGATCTAATAGTTTGCAATTTGCATTGGCACCGCCATCAGAGAACT
This sequence comes from Elysia chlorotica, assembly GCA_003991915.1. Classification (NCBI taxonomy): domain Eukaryota; kingdom Metazoa; phylum Mollusca; class Gastropoda; family Plakobranchidae; genus Elysia; species Elysia chlorotica. The sequence goes on from RQTK01000901.1 coordinate 184,215, forward strand.
CTATGGCTATGACAAGCTACGCCAATAATGTTGTCTTCAAATCAGCGTTAATATTATAATGGAGTACAATATTTTCTGTTAACATAAGATCAATGCCAACATGGGTATTGGTTTAAACTTTTAATCCCGCGAATTCGCGGGCCTTTCAACTAGTTATAAAATATATGAAAAAATAATATTCCCACAAAAGGTTTTGCTCTAGAAAGCAAAATTTTCTGAAGAAACGCTTGTGATATAATTTGATTTATATTAAAGGGACGTCACTATTATCTTTACGTATTTATCCCAATACTCTGAAATTAAAAGTTTGGAATTTATTTAGCTTGAAAGACTTTTTACGTTTTTGCACAACATTTTCAGTGTAATGAACGTAATTTAGACCTAAATTGTAGTGCTCATAGATCGAGTAAATTGAAACCGATACGTGCGTCAAACTATAAACCTAAGATAGCTGATTTAAAGATAACACGAAAGAAAGTAATCTATACAACCATATAATAGCAAATATAAGTTGAGTGGCCGAGAAATTATTATTTTCTTTATCATATAGTTAGCAGGTTATTTATTTCCGACTCGATCCAGACTGTTAGAGGATCAATAATTCATTATTTTTTCTTCCTGAGGGCAAAGCTTCATTGGAAACGTGAGATGAGCCAGCGGGAAGCTCGTGGAAAGCTAGCGATAAGCTATGGACGTTAAGTATACATTATTATAAATCGTTCTAAGCGGCGAAAAACAAAAGGCAAGTTTGCAAAAAAAAAACAAAAACAAAAAAAAAACGATGTCGCTGTTGGTTGGATTATTGCTTTTTGTTTTATGTTTTAATTTTCCATTCACATCAACTAGGCCATGTTGTGGACAGATCTCCAAGCCTAACGTCTGACAGATTTACATACTGTTCCAGAAGGACGTAACGGAGAAACCAGAACTCCGATCTCAGCAGACACCGAACAAACCTGAAGGGGAACAAAACCCTACAAATAATCGTAGGCTCGAAACGAAACCTTCTGAATGAAAAGCCAACGCTCTACCACTTAGGCCAGCTCGGCCGTCAAGCAATTGTAGTTACAGGCTTGATCCATACTCCTTGAAAAGATGTGTTATTTCTCCGCCACTGAAGGATATGGGGCGTAGCAAGTGGGCAGCCAGCGATAACCGATGATTCTTAAAATGTAGCTATACAATTGTTAGACGCTCCAGTTTGTTGGCTATATTGTGGACGGGCTCCAAGACAGACGTGAGGCAGTTTTTATGTGCTGCGACACACGAGACAGAGCGGCGATGCCACAAACTCTGGTCTAAACCGGTCACATCAAACTAACACCGACTCAACCAGTAGGGAGGGAAATCACCAAGGTTTGAACCATGAACCTTTTGCGTCGGAAGCCGATTTCTGCCCCAGGACCACCACGCCCCACCCTCCAAATAAGAATAATAAAAATAATAACGATACTATGTCTTGGAGCCCGTCCACAATATAGCCAACAATAATAATAATAATAATAATAATGATAATAATAATGATAATAATAATGATGAACACGAAATAATCATGTTGTAAAAGCAATTATAATAATGTTGCATTATAAAGATTTTAATCATCTATTTGTAAAATGGACTTATTCTCACACGTTCGGTATTTTGGACACCAATTGACATCTTTTGTCATTTTAACATCAGTACAATACAGGCTTACTGTTTATGGCATTGGCAGGACTCAGTTTTTTTTTCCGGCACTTTGGCTGCTGGCTTTATTGCGGTCGATCTCGTAGGTTGTTAAGCCTACTTTACTGGGGGAAAAATAGGCTCTGGTTTTATTGGTGTAAAACCTTTTAGAGATTTGCATTGTTTCTTCGTAAGATTTGGCCAAACAGGCGTGGGTTGATTGTGTATTTAGTGATTATAGCTTTGTCTTTACAGGTTCTATACAGTAGATTTTTATAAGGTAATAATGGTAATGTGACGAAGGATAAATTAGATTTAAACGCCCAATTATAGCATGTTAATACTTGGTTAGTCACGCACATTAATACTGCTCCTTAAGTTTAGTATCTTTTTGAGCTGTTACTCGGCGATTCGTCTTTTTCAAATCTATGCTTACTTTTAGATGGTGTAAAAATGTTGAGTTTTCTTAAGACCTTTTTATATCTTCTTAACCAATAAAATTTAAGTCGTTAGATTAGGAAAACTCGTTAGGGGTTTTGTTTAATGTTGGTAATGTTGATCAAACTGATGGGAATGCGTTTTCTAGGTATAATATAATCGGTGAAAAGAGCTTGGCGGAGGCTTTTGCTCTCTTCTTGATGTGTTGCTTAAATCCTTAACATCCGGCATCAGCAACTAGGCTGTATTGCGGCCGGGTCTCAAGATGAACATCTCAATCGCTGTTCAACCTAATCGAACACTCTGCAAAATTTGAAAGATTGATTTCTCTGAAATGCAGACAAAACGCTGTACATCTTTTATGTATTCTTGTATAAAACTGCCGTACCATCTTGATGCCAATTTAGTCAAGGAAAGGTGATTACTTTTAGTATTTTGTGTCATCTTTTGTATGTTTGTGTGTCGGTTTTGAAGAGAGAGAGAGAGAGAGAGAGAGAGAGAGAGAGAAATAGAAAGAGATAGAGAGACAGGAAGATGGCCATTATCTGTTGGAGTCTTAACCTGTTCAGAGTGTTGAGAAAGATAGGACTTTTCTTAGTGACTTTAGTAAAATGAAAGAATAGAAAAACAGATCTAGGGAAACTCACCATTACTCGTTTTATGATGTCAGCGAATGGCAGAGTGGTAGAGCACTGTGATGCTAAACGGGAATGGCCGGTTCGATTCCATAATCGGTACAACTCGTGTCTATGATGTCATATCCTACTAGTCCAATCGTTCTCAGTATATTGTGATCACCTGGGACATAAGTCCCGGTACCCTGGTTTCTTATCAATCTATAAATAGATTAAGGAGAGGCAGACCACTGGAATAGTTTTAGGTAGATCTGGAATTTGAAGGTATTTTTCCACAGTAGTAGAGGTTGGCTTTTAGTGAATATGGCCGAATACTGACACGTTCAAGACAACACAATTGCTCCCTTTCCAACAAGCTTAGAAACCCTAACCCAATTCATCCCTAAAAAGTCCGATGCTCATGAGAAAAAATACTTACCCTATTTTTGTTACATCAAAATTAATTACAATACTTAAGTTCCCGGAAACTCGCCGCCATATTGCATAGCATACGCCCTTTTTCGGAATGGGTGCTCTTTGTGCAATTCCCGAGGGGCTGTTTGTGCTTCTGTGAACTCAATATCCTGTAGTTTGTACCACAAGACTAGTATGCTCCCTAAAAAGGAGGTTCATGGCTAGGGTACTTACTAAGTCTACGTGACTTGCTGTGTTGCATCAACATTCTAACGACGAAAAACCCCCCACGAAAATAATGGATACATCAAAGGTTATTGTAGTTTATAAATTAGATTTAGAAGACTGAGGTAGACCACTGGAATGATTTTAGGTAGATATGGAATTTTTAAAATTATTTTTTTTTTATTTTTGTCTGTCTAGCAGCATGTAAAATAGTGTTGGCATTCGTCCGCGATACAATGTAGATGCCGTCATTGGAAGTTAAGAAACGAACATTTACCTTTTTCTGTTTACAACGGTTAACACTTGGCGTTTTTAAACATTCAAAATATATGGAAGCGATTTCAACAAGAAAAACACTCAGTAACCGTTGAAGAGACTGAAACTGACTTTTTATTTCAAAATAGCAATCATGAAAAGACCACTTTCACAACTAGCGAGCAGGGATAGCTCGACCAATAATTGCTCTGGACTGGGTTTGGGAGAAATGTGCCTCGTACCTCAGATGATGCTTCCGTCTCCATAATTATGAAAAAAAAAAACTTGAAGTCCTTGTCCTTCAAATTCGACATGCACAATGTTGCAAAAGTAAAATTTTCAAATTAATAAACTTAAATTGTAAAGAAGTATACAAAAATAAGTAAACAATGTGTGTTGGACAGAATTTTTTGTAGCGTTTTTTTGTTGTCTGTTTTTTATTTGCTTATTCTATTTTGCGTTTTTTAACATGATTTTTTACATTGATTTCATTATTTTGAATAGTAGAGATACACGGCGATTTCACAGTGTACTGAAATCCAAAAGAAATTATTTTTAACAAATTAAAAAAAGGGTGAAAAAGGTTTAGGCACACTAAGTTTCTATCCAGAGAAAAACCACTTTGCTGAAAATCTCGACAGTTACTCTTGTCAAACGTTTCCAGCAAGTTATTTTATCACTGCGAGGAAAATTTGACTGGTAATCAATTATGAAATATTTAAAGATATAATGCTAATTAATAACCTGCATGTAACTCTACAGAACACTTATAAAATACGGTTAAAATAATGTTCTTTGACAAATTGTTGATTTGGATAATCTTGAATAATTGAATTGGATTGAAATCCCCTCTCACAAACATTTGTGTCTTTTCCGTGGTCCCCCAAACTTTCCCGGAGAATCGTCCGGTGAAAAACGGCTTTCCGGCAGGCTAACTAAAATGGGGTTATAACTGAGGATAGATACCCGGATCTTCTGATCATCAGCCATACGTTTAACGACTTACTTCTTTGCCGACACCATTTGGTAATGAAGAAGCAAAAAACAACAACAACCAAAAAGCAACCACAACAACAAAACATTCCCACCCCCTCCACCACAACCTTTCAGAACCAACTTTATTTTTTTTTTTTTTTTTATAATGATAAGCCATGTACGATAGCTACACTATTAAAACACCTTAAAGAATGTCTGTTTAAAATATAAATTTCTGGAGCCTTAGGCCAACTAACATTGGTCGAAATGGATAATGTCAGGACACGCATAATGATAGATGCTCATAAACAAGGATGGTCATAAAAAAGATTTACTAGACAAATATCTCCGTTCGGAGAAGAAATCCGACACCTGTTTGTAAATTTTCCACTCCACTGTGTTTCTATCTTTTAAATTTTTTTAAAAAGAAATTAAAAAAAACCTGTATCATTATAATACATGCCACGCTTAATTGTTTCTGAGATCAACGTCCCTAGTTCTTGAAATAGAGTTTGATCTAATTCTTGCCATTTCACGTCGTTAATGGTGGGATGAGAAATGACATGTATGTCGTTATAGACTGTTTCTGTGATCAGCTTCAAAGTAAATAGGACATGGCTAATGTCTGCTATTAAGTTAGAATTGTGATTTACCTACGGAATAAACCAGAACATACACCCAGTTAATTGAAAGACGAAGCGATGGACGCCAAAATGTTAGGAACAAGAACTAGACAGCAGACATTAGCCATGTCCTATTTACTTTGAAGCTGATCACAGAAACAGTCTATAACGACATACCTGTCATTTCTCATCCCACCATTAACGACGTGAAATGGCAAGAACTCGATCNCTCNCTCTCTCTCTCTCCCTCTCTCTCTCTCTCTCTCTCTCTCTCTCTCTCTCTCTCTCTCTCTCTCTCTCTCTCCCTCTCTCTGTGCCCCTTTTTCATTTTTTTTAAATACACCTGGCTTTCTCTTTGAATGTTTAATATAATATTTTCCCCTAATCGTTCAGCTGCAAAAGCAGTTTTTTTTTTATTATCATGGGAAGTTCATTAGAATTACAAGATTATAGTTATTATGAGCAATCAAAAACTAAAAGACTTGGGACATGCGAGGAGAAATACTTTCGACATGTTGTAAACTGCTACGGCTTTGTACTTAGAAAAGGTCAAAGAAAGGATTTACTATAAAGGTCACTCAGACTAGCTGACGTTTACAACGAGAATAATGCAATCCATCGTAGAACCTTTCACATCTCGATTTATACCATATTCTCGTTCAATTAAAAACGTTTTCAAGTCATTTAACGTTACATAGTACCATTCTATAATTAATTAAATGTCAAGGTGTCATACCACTAGAACAGTTTTAAGTAGAGCTAGACTTTTTTCGATATTTTTCAACACTGGTTAGAATTACTAGTAGAGGTATCGATCTACGGACGGAATTGGAAATTTCATCTTAACTTACTTTGTCAAGATCTCGGGATAGACAACATTGACAGTGGTGTTGTCTTTCTCTGGCTTGAATATATTAGAATCATAATCTAGGGTCTAGATCTAGATACCTAGAAGCTCGAGTTAGAGACGGTGTATTATTTTTTTGGTCTAGCTCTAGAATCTATAGGCTGGATCTAATCAACCTCTATTTTAAATTTAGGTCTAATCTAGATTTAATTTGAAATGTGTATGTTGATACCAGAAAAGAGCACGAAGCTTTCTGAAAAGATAGCTTTAAAGTTACTTCCGATTTCTCGAACCGGAAATAATTCGCATGTCGATATCTTTTTCGCAGAGTAATGAAAAAACATTTTGCCTTTTATTTTTTACCTAAAATATTATTAACGTCGACAACATCGTAACAAATTACCCCAACATACCAAATTTCCGGGTTCTAGAAGGTGTAGTTGGCAGAAAATTTGTCCATCGTCAATTATTAATAGATGCTTTTGTGAAAAATGGCCGAAAATGATTGCGCTTTGTGGGATTAGAATCGTCGATTTGTAGATTCACCAGCACCGTATCGTCTTGTCACTCAAAGAGAGCATGGTTTCGCCCACTAGACTATTAGAACTAATTAGATTAAAATCGAAAGGTAGTTAAGACGCCTAATTATATTCACCTAATTTACTCTTACAAGATACACAATTAATGCTGTGCACTCAGATGGGAAATTTAAAATAAATTTCTTCGTCAGACGGAAATGCCGGATCTTGATCAAAACTAATTTGTAATTTGATAACCTTTCGCGGAGGAGAGGGCGGGGGCTGTTATATCAAAACAAACATCATACTCAGGAAAAATATCTGGACTCGTTTCAACATTCAACGAATAATTATTGCATGTATCTAAGTCACATGCGCTCAACACAAGACCACTTGGGGTGAATTAGACAAAAAATTATGAAGAAAAATAAGAGAAAACTAAAACAAAAACAGCCAAAAAACCTACACGTACTTTAGCAAGAGCCATTGTGAAACAGACCTAACATCTTTGGTTTGAAAGATGCGGCTAGAAACTTTCGGTACAGACCGAAAATGTAGTGAAAGTGGCTATGTCCCAACAGCTTTAGAGGAAAATGTTTGACAGAGCACAGAAGAAACTATGTGCTTTTACATTTGAGTCTGTAAAGATTTACATCTAGTTTTTTATGTGTTTGTTGCTTAGCATCCACCACCGGAACTTGATATCGCATATTATGGATGGGTTCCAAGAAATATGACAATTTTACTTGTGGTCACACAGAGACAGTGCAAGACGACCTGGGAAACGAAGCGACAAATTGTTTTTTGATCGATCGTGAGTTTAGATTCAGGTACCTCCATATTAGGTGGGCAAGGCTCTTGGGTCTAACTGAATAATAACTATCAACGCAGGCCTGGGAGAACAACAGACGAAACCGTTAAACCCAACTCGACTCTTAATTCATTTTGAACAATGGTCCAGCAATCTTCTCTTGTAAGCTTGTTCAATGTCTTATTGAAATAAAAAGAGTTCTTAGACATGCCACGTTGACAGTGGAAATATCAAAGAGGTCTCTCTCTCTCTCTCTCTCTCTCTCTCTCTCTCTCTCTCTCTCTCTCTCTCTCCTTTATGGCCATATACATATGGTCACGAGCTCTTTAAAAAACCGTGTCTTACACATCATTTGATATAATAATTATTGTTACTTTCGGTACAGGTAACTTCCCGTCCAATTGATCATATAAAATCACACCAGTTCAGATGTCTAATCAGTACATACAGACTCTGTTTCTACATTAGGTAGCATGAGGAAAAGACCGCAGTCTAGTTTCAGGACTTGTTATGTTGATAAGCCGCGTTATCATAAGCAAAAAAGTATATTTGACTACCATAACTAATGAAAAATCACACGTTGCGGTACACAAGGTAGGAACACAGAGCGATTTGGCGCGTTTTAATAACATCACTACCCTCTCCAGCTCCCTCCATTTCCTTTTCGTTTTACTCTTTTTATCTTTTTATTCCACAATAATTATTCTCTCCCTTTCTCTGTCTGCCACATTCTCTTTATCTCTGTCGATTTCTCCTGCTCCACCCCACCTCCTAGTCCTACCCCCATGCGCGCGCCTCTCTCGCTATGCCCTATGCTACCGTTCATTAATGATACGCCCTTTTGTTACATGTTTCTGGGATATTTTGTTAATTTCAGTTTTCACCTAGCTACTAATTTCCGGGCTACTTCTACCCAAAAAATAAATTTGGTTAAATAATGAGGATAGAAATTTCCTGTAGGTACATGATTATTACATATACACATAAAATAAAAATCATTCTCACAACCAACTTTTCTTTTCCATAAGATGAGTGTATAATGCACTGGCAAAAAAGTAGAAGTATCGAAAATAGAGTAATCATAATGACACCGACACAGGGAACGAAAATAAATACATTTTCCCGACTTTCGTTCGATGCGATTTATTCAACAACAGTCTGCTACTTGCACTGGTCATCTTAATCTTCCAATCGCCTCGTCTGGTAGTCGAGACAGGGTGAAGATATCTCGACTCCTGTCTCAACCAGTCACGTACTGACACCGACCCAACCAGTAAGGAACGAAATCGCGCAAATAATATTTTGATCGATTGTGGGATTCGAACCGCAGACCTTCCGACCTTCCGCAACACTCTACCACTTGAGCCAGTTGACTGTAATCCCCAGATACGGACAACCTAACCATATATTAGAGTCACATCCCATGATATAATTAAAATAATAGGCTTTATATCGCCACCTCGCCCGTAGAGCGCTCCAACAATAATTATAACCTAGCAGTGGTAAGCTGTTTATCTCTGAATACACCACAGTGGTCAGTTGGAATAAACTGTGGATTTTAATAATTAAATATCTATGTAATTTTTGATGATGTAAGACGGTCCCAACCTCCTGCTGGAAATGCTTAGCGGAACAGCACCTTCGCAGAGTGGGGAACTCTTGTAGAAATAGAACACAAAAAATTGTACACGGTTAATGTAAAAATTATTTTATATTGAGTTCTTTACATAATGTAATGATTACGATTTCCATTCTGTAGCGTGTTGTTGAAAAATAGGATTTAGCCTAGATAAACCCCTAGATAGGATTTCAATTTAACACACGACACATCATTGAACTTTCATAATAAGTAATGATTTTTATTGTTTTATTTGTTTTAATGCAAACCTCGCTCGAGTTACGTAAAGAGGTAAGTCTCTAGACGATGGGAAATAAGTAAAACAAATCGTCGTAACAAGGATACGAAAAAGAAGGCTTACGACAAATCATAAGCTAGCGCGACGTTGTACTTACAGCCCGATAAGTCTGAGTAGACGATAAGCCTGAGTAAGTCCTAATAGGCGATAAGTCTGAGTAACTCTTTAAGTTTAATGCTGCCTTTGCTAAAAACAGTATCAAATTAACGGGTCTGTTTTAATTCTTACTCTTTTACTTATATTATACTTACTTTTTTCAAATTCAAGGCGTTTGACATTTTCAAAATATAAATCGTATAGTGTACATCATTAAGTGTTCTTGATATGTTATGATTGCAAAAATGATCCTGTTTGTGTGATCTGATAATTTCGCCAAAATAATTCTTTATCCTTATCTAAGGGGCGTAAGTGAAGGCTTCTGAAATAATTGTAACCAGGAGTTACACTCCGTGTATCGAAAGAACACTTAGTTAAAGGGTGTTGCACTTTTATGAAGTAGTTTGAAAAATTTGTATTTGAAAAAAAAAAAAACCACAACATAAAAACAAACAAACAAACAAACAAACAAACAAACAAATAAACAATCAATCAAACACAAAGTTATATCAGAGAAGGAAAATTCTCATTTTTCCTCGACATACTGACGGCCCAATGAATTCACAAGTACAACCTTAAAAACGAATGTGCTTTTCAGTTTTAAGAACACTGTTTTTTGTTGTTGTTTTGTTATGTAAAGTAAAGCTCTACCAGATAGTTTACTCTCCTCATTGCGAAACAGTAGAAAGGAGGTTTAAATCCCAACCATTTCGAGATTCCTATAAAAACTCTGGGGGCTTAAAGTAATTAAAAAGAATTGGAAGGATATTATGATTCAAGACTTGAGTATCAATACTGCAGTGAAATGTAATGATAAGTAAGAAATTGTAAGAAAAACAACATTATAATAATTTGATTATACATAATATGGTATGGTGTGGTTCTTCTTGCAATTTTTTTACTTAATATTACACACACATTATATTTGAAAAGAAACAAAAATTAATGTATAAAAAAACAAAAGGTAAAGCGACATTTGTTTATGGCACACGCAGTTCCTTTTGTTTATTTGTTGCGGTTTTTACATTTTTACGAAATTTTTATACAGAACAACGAAATGAGGAGAAAATAATAGAGGCTGTTGGATTATCAAAAAAGCGTTTACAATGTTGATGAAGGAAGCATCAAGTGAAAAACTGGGACGAGTTCTCTTCATCGGCTTCTATACCAGTAGAACCGATCACCCAAATAACCTACTCTTCTTTACTTCCTTTTTGTCAGGGTCAAGGGCCAGGCAAAAAAAAAATAGTAGAAGTGTGTCAACTAGGCTCTAAAAACTGGGGACATCAGCCATAATGGTATAGAAGTCGATGGTGCCATTAATTTTGTCATATTGCCAAAGAAATCCGTGATTCTGTCATCGTATCCTATCTCAATACGTCTTGACTCATGCTTTACTCTGAGCGTCGTCTCATGGTGCCTCGGCAACCGTGCTTTGCCCATTCATTACGCTCTGACAGTCAGGGTTCGGAGACAGATAGGGTCCGGCTTGACAGGTGTACACCTGGCCCATCCTACCGCAACGACCGCCCACTTGTCTGGTCTGAGGAAGAGAGAAGAGAAAACATAAAAGATTATAGTAATTTAAAAATCACTTTATACTGACATCGACTGAACAAATAGAGAGACATGGCCACCATATTGGGGATCGAAATAAGACCCCTTCTTCAAAAGCCAATGCTCTAACCCCAGCGCTACCGCTCCACCCCCACCCTCCTGCCCCTCCCCGACAAAGTAGTGCTGGTAGACCATATGAATGCCCTAAGACTAATGATGTATTTAACGAAAACAAATCAGTGTTACACGTAATAAAAAATGTGTTCGTTCAACTTAGATAAGTTTAGTGACTAGGTCTAAATTTATTGAGATTTTGATTGACTCTCAGTCATTCTCCTGTACTCATGTGGATTCACCGCCAATGTTATATAGAATGGTTAAATAATCAAATTCAAACTCTTTAGCTACATCCAAGGGAGTTAATGAGCATAGAACAAGAACGCCTTGCTAAATGATAATTAGCTCCCTTGTTTTACCATTCCCACACGCTATTCTATCATAGTGTAACTGTAAAATAATGATGATCAGAATGAATGAATAATCAATTATGGCTGTTGCTTTAAAATTACGCATTTATAGTACAACATTAAGGCGAATTTTACATGATAAAATACAAAAAAATCCAGTTTGTTACGTATTGCAAAAACCTAAAGCAAAAACAACAACAAGAACAACCACAAAATAACAACACCACCACCAACAACAACAACAACAACAACAACAACAACAACAACAACAACAATAAAAACATGTAGCGAATATTTCTGTGATGAAATGACTTGCATGTCTTGATTTGAGCATAAAACATAGTAGTCTAGGAGACGTGTAATTAGGAGTCTAGGACTTAGGAGACGTGTAATTAGCAGAACAAAGCACACAGTGCACAATTGGCGCTGACAGTTCTGCTGGTAAAGATGTGTTTGTTCGTTCGCTATTCAGCGTCCAACGTCAGCACTATTTAGTCTATACTGTGGACTGATCCCAAGACTAACGTCTGATAAGAGTAAGTGCTGCCACAAAGATACACTGCGGAGACCTATGTCTCAACCGATAACATTATGATCAAACCAGTAAGGGACGAAGTCAGAGAAATGAATAATTGAACCATCGTGGGTTTCGAACTAGGGGCCTACCGATAACGAGACCAGCACTTTATCTATTGCATCAGTTGGGCCCCCTCTCCCTTTGCTGCTAAAGAAGACGAGGCTTAACAAAACATGTTTAAATTAAATTACCGTGCGAACTTCAACGTAGCAGTTGACATCCTCGGGTCTTGGGGTGGAGGGCGTGACGTAATTCATGCCATCAAGCAAGCCCTGTGACACAGACACATTTTCAAGTAAAACTTGCATAGAATGCGGTTAAAAAAATGATAGTAAAGATGATTGTGATGCTTATCATGATGCTAATTGTGCATTTTGTGATCTTGTCAATGGTGGATTTAATGCTCATGATAATGATGATGGTCACTGATGATAAATAACATTATTGATGATGTATATAGGCATGATTGTTATTAATTTTTCCGACGCGAAGGCCGCCAGATCTAGTTAAGCACGTGTTATAGGCATTATAATTTTTTTTTTTAGTTTAGAAAAAACATGAAACGAAAATTAAGAGCAAGGAAAAAAAAAGAGCAGTGAGGGAAGGGGTTAGGTGAATGGAGGCCCACCGAGGCAGGAAGGATATTGTTCTCTATAGAGCGAGGGAGAGAGTTTTCTTCCTTCCTCCGGGTTTAACGTTTTCTAGGCTCTCCTGGGGGGTCATATACGGCGACGGGCCCCAAGGCGACGTCTGACAATTTTTATATACTGCCACATACGAGACAGGGCAGGGATACCATGATTCTGGTGAGCAGGGCATATTACACTGACACTGACACTGACCCAATCAGTGCGGATCGCGCAAGACAAGGAGCTTTTCAGGCAGATTGTGCGGGATGTTCCGTGATGATATGTTATTTTCCTACATTACGAGAAATTGTGTTCTCAGTACTTAGTGATACAATTGGGTTAATTTGGAAAGCTGATGTTGGGGAAGGTCTCAAGCTTTATTAACTGGGAAGGGAAACAAAGATATAATCGGAAAACTATTTACTATTTCCCACTCTTAACTTAAAACTACGAAACGTATCTATTCGCACCATTTAACGCGACTCGGATTTAAGGAAAAACGAATGCCAAAATGCTATAACTGCCCATCAAAATAATACTTAGTATATATCCCACAATTTACTGCTGCTTGTTCTACTGAATTTGGACACCTCCTCAGTTCTTCCAGGAACAGTGAACGAGTCACAGACCTGTATGTTTAGTTAGTAGCTTAGCATCCACTGTCAGCAAAAACACTATACAAACGGGCGGCTCCAAAGACCAACGTCTGACAATGTTACGTGTTCTAACCCAGAGACAAAGCCGGGACACCAGGACGTTTTGTCAGCGGGTCACATTCTACTAAAACTGGCCCAACCTGTAGAGAATAAGTCGACCAGAGCGACGATCGATGCAGAGACCTTCACTGATGGGTAGTGAAGAAATTCCATTAAATGAGTAATTCAAATTGTTTACCCTTTATGAAAACGATAAAGTCTTTTATCGAGCTGGTTGTTTCAAAGATGCACCTTTGAAATAAGTATAGAAAGAATGCAGTTGCATGCCCAAACTAACGAGTTTTTCCCAATATTTCTTCAAATACTGGATAGTTTAATTTACATGCTAATTAGCTTGAATAAACACATGGAGATTGTGGGTGGGTGATAAAAAAGAAGTGGTGAGTTTACTTATTACCAACGACGAAAATATAAGAAAGTATGCATATAGCGCTACGTGAAAATGACTCTTTATCGAGAAGAATGATTTGCCATGTGCCTTAATCATGTCTAAAGATTCTTTGCAAATTTAAAAATATTAAATAACTAAAACATCAAGGTTCTAAAAAGAGAAATATACATGCCAGATATTTAAACTGCATCTCATTTGTTAATAAAAAAAAATAACAACAACAAAGTTACAATTAAAACCTGATAAATCCAATGAAATATTTGATTTTTTATCGATAAATTAGAAAAAAAACAAACAAACAATGAAACTGATGCTGAACTGTACCTGGGCTTGCACGTCTCGGAAAGAGCAGAAACACAGCACGCCAGGGCGGCTACCACAGCGATCGGCACAGTTCTCGGATTCATCACTGATTGGCAATTGATTCCTGATAAAATTGATAAACCTGTAGGTCTATATGTGCCTCAAAAATATGCTTATCACCTATCACTACAGAAATAGAAATACAAAAGAGCCGAGATTTTGGCTTGCCTACTCGTGGAAACCCTGTTGTCGCTTCTTCCTCCTTTCAAAGAGATCAACTCTTACATAATCCTGACATTTAAGCGGCGGACACAGACAAACACATGCGTTATTTTGTTTTTGTTTGTTTTTTGTTTTTGTAATTTTATTTGTTTGGCGCTGGGAATATTTTTGTTTACATTCGGCTCAGACGTGTCTGAAAAGAGAGACGAGAATCTTCTCTTTTCATCAGACCAGACATGGAACATCCAAACCCACGCCAATGTAAACGTTCGGGAGTGTCAATGATAAGATTAAGATATTATTGTAATTAGAAGGCTTAGTGTAAACTCATAGATAATTGTGTTGCTATCTTTGAGATCTTCTTCACTCTATTTCAAGAATGGTGGTAGCAAGATACAAGAAGTTAGAATAAACACGAGAAAGAGTTTTGTTTATAATTTTTAGATTAATATAAAACAAGAAACGCTGCAAGATGATAAAGACTAAGAGTGCAGAAAGACAAACATTTAAGAAGAAAAAACATTCTTTGATAAATTAGTTAGATTTTGCGGATTTTAAGTAAACGTTTCATTGCTATTAAAACGTGCAAATGGTAAAGTGAAATAATACGTGAATATCCTGATTATTACTTCATTTTTGTACTTTTGAATTAATGTAAAAATAACTTTTAAAAAACAGGTAAGGGGTGCGAGCCATTGACACTTACATGCCATGGAATAACAGAGAAAAGATAGAAATTAAAGACTGTTTCTTGACCGTGGTTTTGTTTTATCCTTGATGCATTACTGATTGTTAGCTCTTACAGTGTTAGACCCATTACATTGTGTAAACATATCTTTTAGCCTTCGGAAATTATCATTCGATCTCAACTGGCGAAGGGATTCCAGCGCAAGAATCTGGGGCGTGGCCAGTTTAGTTATAAAGTAACCGACTTAAGCAGTAGGCAAAACGAGGCAAACTTCCAAAAGGAAATATTGTGCTCTATTCATACCGAATCCCGGAGCTCAGAGTAAAACAGCGTCGTGCGAAAATTCAAGCAAATTCTACCTTCCCCTGTACACTTTTTACAATCAGCAGATCGTTCACCCCGTCAACAAATTAACAACAGTTGATGCTAATTAAACACATCCTGGAAGGTTATTAATTTCAATTATGTGCGCAGGCAAACCCAGGAAGATACATAATTGTTATACATTTCCGCAATAAATTGTAAATTATGTTGACAAAATAGAAAATGTAATTTCACGTATGTAACTTCGAGATCACGAGCTTTGTTTTAATTTATTAGCGCAGACCATAATTATATATATTGTTTAGCTACATGTTCATCATCGTGAAATCCGAAACTCTCTAGGCCTAATAGCGTATGAGACAAACGCTAGTAGAATCCCCCCTCCCTCCACCAACCTCTCTCTCTCTCTCTCTCTCTCTCTCTCTCTCTCTCTCTCTCTCTCTCTCTCTCTCTCTCTCTCTCTCTCTCTCTCTCTCTAGCTCTCTCTCTTTCTGCTGGTGTTTTATTTATGGGAGAAAAGCTCTTTGCTAATTTAATTTCTCCTCGAGTTCGACAAAAGACCCTATTGACTGATGTCTGACAATTTTACGTGCTGCCCTGAAGAGACGGAACAGGAGTATCAGGACTGCTGTCTGCCTCTTAGCCGGTCAGATTATACTGACACCGACCCAACCAGCAGGAAACGTGATTCTACACCAACAATAAACAAAACAAACAAAAAAATAATTCACCGATCGTGGGATCACGACGGGTACCCTCCAAATAAAATTCCAACTTACGAGAAAGGCCACCTTTCTCAGAGATTATTCTGATCCACATCTGCTCCAGTCTCCCGCGAACTCTCCGTCCATGTGGTGTTAAGTGAGAAGAGTTAAGTCGAATTGGTTGCTTTGCTCACATCATCAGCGTTATATAGGCTATAGTGTGGATGGGTCCCAAGAATGACGTCTGAACATTCTACGTGCCCCCACACAAAGACAGTATGGGGATACCATAGGTATTTAGCGATGAGTCATATCTTGTAATTTGATTCTCACTAAATGAAGTTGAGGTATACGTAAATATATGATTTTTATTCTTAATCTACCCTCTTCATTTTACACAAACGAACTATATATTTGTCGACAAAACATGAAAAACAATTGTTTTCTTTGAATGGTTCTATAATAATAACATCAGGAAAATAATAAATTATCAATATTGTTGGACATTATTAATAGTTCATCACAACCATGGACTCACTTACTCCTTTTTAAATGTAAATATTTTTTCAACATATTTAACTATTTGTTTAAAATTAAACTTTGATAAGCTTGCAGAAAAAATTACCATTCAAAATGTGTAGAATATTCATTCTCCTTATAAAACTTGTTCAACAAAAATATGGAAATACAATGTAAGCTATAATTTGAGGTATGTTTTGCATCACAGATAATTGAAAAAATGATACACGTTAGTAAAAAAAAATCTTTTCTGTTTTCTACTGTTTTGTAATCTTTATACTTTTTCATTTATATACAAACTTTTAGATAACATCATGTTAGTAGAAACATAAATGAAAACATGTGAACAATGGTATTAAGACACATACGCATACAAACATAAACATATATTTTTTCAATTAGACAGTATACAAAATCAACATAACTGTTTTGTTTTAATGTTCCACTAGAAGATACTGTTAGGGTCGGTGTCAGTATAACGTGAGCGGCTGAGACAGGAGTCATGGTATTCCCGCCCTGTCTCGTGTGTGGCAGCACATACAATTGTCAGACGTCCATCTTGGGGCCCGTCTACAATATAGCCTATATAGTGCTGATGATGGACGTTAAAACCAACTCAACTCAACTCAACCCACTCTAAGAAAAACAACCTGCGATTCCTGATGGCACTCTTAGAAAAAAGAAACCGGGAACCCGCCTATCGCAACCGCGGTATCGTTCTCACAACCCTTTGTAGATAACCTCTCCAGAACGTTAGCATCATGCTTTGGAAATCCCCTACAAAAAAACAACCAACAACAACAACAACAGCAACAACAACAACAACAACAACAACACAAAAAACCAACGTTCTGCAAAAGGATGAAAACCTGCCTATCATCAGGCAATGCTAATTCTTTTTTATATGTTTGCCCTACTCGGTGAAGATTAAACTAGATATGCGTGGGTATGTTTTTGGATATTTTTTTTCTTTTGATATAACTATCTACAAACCATGGTATAAGACATGAATTTTATACATAATTATGTTTAGAAACATTAACCAAGATGAAAAAAAATGAAGTAATGTTGTAGATTGCGTAGCATGAGATTCCACTGCGTAAAATGTTATTAAAGAGTACAACACACATGAAGCAAGGGCGAGTCAAACTGACGAGATTTCTTAAGACTGCAACAGCAGCTTATTTTGTCTCTAAATATAAACACGTTCAAGACGAAGAGTAAACAATACAAGGATCGAAAATAAGTTATAAACATGCTTCAGAAAATGTAATTTCATAATTTTTTTATCCCTAAACAAACCTTTGGAGTCGAGAAACTAGAACCGGATAGAGAGCAATCAGAGCTTGAGCGAAACTGTTTTACTAAAAAAAAAGAGCTGGGTCCAAACTTTTCTCCACCAAAAGTAAAACAAAAGTTTGGCTTTTACCATAAAGCATTAAAAAGGATGAGTGGCGTTTTACACTCTGTATTAATTTTAGAGTGCTTTTAAATGCTTCACCTTTATTATATTTATTTCTATAAAAAGTCTCTAACAATATTATTATAACAAGAGAGATATTAAAAAATGATTATTTTCAGGATCAGTAACAACCGCGGCCACTTCTTTAGGTGTTTAAAACTAGCGCCATAGTTCATTCGGTAGCCCTCTCGACTGTCGAGAAGGGCGGCCGAGGTTTGAAAAACAACCACTTAATCCTTTCGTCATTTCCAATCCCCTTTCTCCATCCACTTCTCTATAGGATGTATTCGGGTAACTTAAAGACGTACGTTTTTTTTTTGTGGTGAACAAGTCAAACAGCTAAACTTGTCGTGGAGGGTTTGGTCGGGGTTATCGAAGTTCTCTCTTTGCGTAACGTCGCCTGGGTTCTCATGGGAGATCTTACTTGGAAGAGGAGAGCCAAAATTAATCGTAAATATCCGGGATTTTGCGTCCAAGTTACACTGACATCGTTACGGGAAAGCACCCACGCGCGCTCTACCTTTTAACCACCTTGACGTCGCAAAACGGGTACAAACTGGTGAAAATGCTACAGCAATGGTCTCCCTATCAAGAGGTTATCGGTTCGAAATCCACGATCAAATAAATTTATATATGGATTTTCGTCCTCTAATGGTTAGGGCAGTCTCAGCATAATGTCCGTGGTTAGTCTTAGGATCCGTTCACAATAGCTTGATTGATGACTTTGGTCGTTGAAAAATCACCAACCCAACCAAGCTCTTCTCCAAATCGGTCCAGATTGTCTCTTTGGGGATAGATCTATCACTTTACGATTCCCGCGCCATACATATTAATTAATATGCCAATAAAATTGTGCAACTAGATCTAGATTGGTATCTCGTTTTGGGGTCGGCTGAAACGAATTACCTAGACAGGATATTACACTATGATAGTAAGCTCTTATGAAATAATTGTTGTCACGTAATGTGAGTGTTGGTTTATGTTTTCGTTTGTTTGGTACACCAGTTTTGAAACAATTTAGTGGAATGATTGCAAACTTTGTTCTTAAATTTTATTTAACTTCCTTTGTGACCAAGGGCGGTTAAATGCATGTTTAATCATTAATAACTAATGAAATTAGTTTAAAAAAAATCCCTGGGGGAGTAGCAAAGTGAGCCGGGGGAGTAACGATGCTCCCGTGCGGTCGACAAACAGGCCAATTACAAAAAGAAACTAGCTTGAGAGCCTGTTTAGCGGTCGCACATTGCGGGCGCTCGTCATAATGTGTGATTGTAACGGACGTACACTGCATTCGCATGGGTTTAAAGAGGAAACAAAATTAATTTCACCAAACCAAACCTAACGCGCTTTGTTGTTTTGGTTTGAAAATTTTTTTTGCATTCTCTAGATAATAGAATAACTTATATTTTCGTTTGTTCCTGTTGTTTCTTTTATTTGGATAATACGGGTCCTATCAAGTAAACAATATGTTTACACAAAACTCTAACTTTGAGCATCAAATTTTGTTGGGGCTTTTCTAAAACAACTTTTATGTTGTTAACGTGTACCTCTCGTTTTACTTAGACTAAGAACCTAAACTAGGAACTTTCCATTAAGTAAAAAATACCCTCAGTCTAAAGTCTTAGTTGAAACCACCCTTGTAGGCAACTTACAACTTGCTACCTATGAATGGCGTCAAACGTACGTTTTCACACAGTCTATCAAATGTATGCGTTGTAGAGTTTGATATGAAATGTATGTAATAGGTATTAAAAGTGCTTAGTACAAGGACTAAGTGTTTTTAGACGCAAACTCACAAAGTAAATAAAGGTGCCATCGACGGGCGTCTAACCTACTTCTCCATTAGATCATTTATTCTTTTTATTTTTGCAATTTAAATTATGTTTCTATCACTTACGGGTGTTTTTTGTACAATTTTTTAAAACAAGTAAGGTATGATTTTCTTGCGGAGTTATTTCCCTTCTCTTAGGTTGGAGCTGGGTTGGTTGGGCAGATCTATCTAAGTGCGATTGGGTTATACTAGCTACCCTAGTCAGTACGCACTATGTATCTTACAAACGCATACAGTCTAACTTAATTTTGTGCGCTTGTCACTAGTACTAAATACAATTTTAGACTGATGCCTTTAACACCCCCTCATTCTCTCACGGGTCGGGTCATATAGAAGGTTGCAGTAACTCGAATATTGCTGGGGTATAATTATTGTTACAACCGTTTTGTTTGAGGTGCAATGTGTTTTGGTCTATTTCCAAACATAGGGGTTATGTCATATACATGAGGTAATGAATCCACCTTCATCTCCAGACGGTTCAAGATTTCGGCGAGGTCAACTTGCACTTGCTTGCCCTTTGACATTTCTCTCCATCTTTCTTACTGCACCGATTCCATCTCTTTCTCTCTCTCTCTATTTCTCTTTCTTTATTTCTCTCTCTCTCTCTATTTCTCTCTCTCTGTCTCTCTCTCACACACACATATACTCTCTCTCTCTCTGTCTCTCTCTCATACACACACATACTCTCTCTCTCTCTCTGTCTCTTCTCTCTCACTCTGTCCCTGTAGGCTCATTCCTTTTTTGTTTTTGTTTTTAAATTTAAATCTATATTGCAGAAAAGGTCACTATGACTCAATTTTTGCACCCGTTCTCCTGTTTGCACTTCCTAGCATCTTTTCAACTCAAACTCGGTCACCTATCTTTGCAAGAACCTCTCTCACATACACACACACATACTGTCTCTCTCTCTCCCTCTCTTTCATTCTCTTTCTTTCTTTGTATTTTACACACCCCCCTCTCTGTCTCTGTCTCTGTCTCTGTCTCTGTCTCTCTCTCTCTCTCTCTCTCTCTCTCTCTCTCTCTCTCTCTCTCTCTCTCTCTCTCTTTCTCTCCACACATTTAAAAAGTCAGCTTGACTCTCAGCAACCGTTCTCCCTTCCGGTATTGTATTTCAGTTATTTGCACCCTCTATTTATTTGGCTGTTCTTGGCTTTTCCACCCACCTTATTCCGTCTTTATGCTTTCTACCTCCCCCCTTTCTCTCTGTCTTTTTTTCTCGTTCGCTCTCTCTCTCAGTCTCTCTCTCTCTCTCTCTCTCTCTCTCTCTCTCTCTCCCCCTCTCTCTCTTTGTTTAACTTAACTGTTCGATTGTAATCAAATAGAAACTTGCATTTTCTTTCAATCGCCCACCTCTACATCGCTTTCTACATTCTATTTCCCATCTCGCACCTCTATCGTCATGTTATGCTCGCTCCGCTTATCTTCCTCTGTCTTTTCACAAAATCATAAATTTTTTTGTTGAATCTATGTATTCCCAATTCAATCTATATCGGTGGGGTTTTAATGATATCAATAAGAAACTTAATATAATGCATTTTACTTAAAATAATCACCGACAAAATTATCTGTAAACGTTTAAATAACAATGGGTGCCATAATTAAAAATAAATAAACCAAAAATTGTATTTGCGCCTTTACTGAGCGTCGAATACGCACATTTCAATACAGTTGTTGTATTCATTAAAAAAAAATCTGTGAAACAAGAACAAACAAGAAAAAAACTGAAACTACCTTTTCCCATCTCTTGCAGCCTTTTTGTTTATAATACCTGTTTAAAAAGTATTGGCATGTCAGAACTTCGAGACTTGTTGCGTCACATTCAGAGACCTGGGGTTCTATGATCAAATTTATTTTACATGGCAATCGAAAGTTGAGTTGAGTTGCGCTGGTTGATTAATATCCAACGTAAGCT
>RQTK01000902.1:0-21473 GCA_003991915.1 Elysia chlorotica
AACAAAACCATCCTTCAGGGGAAACTTTATCTGAAAGTTAAGGAACAAAGGTTGAGCTACATACTACGTTGTAGGCTGTCACTGTGAGATCATAGTGAGGATTCTGCTCCCTGTCGAGAGAAGCCACCAAGCTGATGATGCCAGAGTCTGGATTGATGTCAAATACCTTCTCCCCTGCCTGCCTGAGGCCATAGCGCACATGGCTATTGATGCCTGCAAGATTGGACATTAAAAAAAAACAAAAACAAAACACAGATAATATTTAACACTTTGCGTACCTAAAGCCAGGTGAGTCAGCCAAGATTTGCACGACTTTTAATGAATATACTATAAATCTAAATGGGTTGAAAAAGGTTTAAGAGAGTTGTCATACTGTTTTACAAAGAAAGACAAAAACAAAACTTTTAACATTTTAACGTACTAAAATCTTTAAACTATTAGTCAAAATATTAATGTTTTTGTGGTGTGTCTCTAATGATATGCCTACCATTGCAGTTCAAACAAAGTTTATAATTTTTGAGACATTGAAAGTTTTGTCCCAAGCACTCGAAATGGATTTAGCCGTAGATATCGACAGTGAAACCAGTTTTCTCATACTTCAAGACGTAGGAGAAACTACAACATTCGGAGTGCATTCGATCCTTCTGGAAATATCGGGATGTTGTCATTGACGTCCTGAAGAATATGAAGATTAAAGAATATGAATAACAGCAATCATCATTAAAAAAAAACATGGATTAAAAAACTATAACAAAGATTTGTTTTTTTACCACAAAATTGGATAAGATAAAACCCCAGAACATTATAAATTTATTTTGATAAAGATGTCTAACTCTTTGTAAGTACAGAGATTTATTTTATTAAAAATATATAAAAAAACCAATAAAACAAAAAAAAAGTACCGCTGCTTCAGTAATAAATTGGAAAAAAAAAAGAAATTAAAGTGGGAGGGAGAGGGGAATAGTTAGGAATGTCATCATACTTACTTTGAGAGTGACAATGGCAGAAGCAGTAGAACTGAGCCCACCACCATCCTCAGCCAGGATTTCAAAGAACAGTTCTGGAGCTGTCTCCCTGTCCAGTAGCATGGCAGTGCTTACAGCTCCTGACAAGAAGGTGGATGTATAAAGAAAAGAGGATTAACTTCAGGCGCTTTACAATTCATGTTGATTTACTGCTAAAAAAATTGCCTATTATAATTTGAAGGACCTAAACAAACAAAATATAATGATGATAGCGTAATGATAGCATTCATTTTAATTACTCCATCTGGGAGAAAACGATTACTATGCTGCACACCAACTGATGTTACATACCTGATGATGGGTCAATAGTGAACATGTCAGCATTAGGTCCTTGCAGACTGTAAGTAATTCTGGAATGGATTGTCCCAGGGGCATCATCATCTGTAGCTTTTACATTCAAAACCACAGTGCCTATAGGAACATCCTCATTTTCAAAAGACCTATAATTAGGCTGGAAGAGAAAATACAAATATATATCATTACAATGCAGACATATCACATACGTTTTAGTTATAAATTTATGATTCAAAGACTATTTCTTGTGAGTGCATTTATTAAGGGAATTTTTATTTTTATAATGAAAGGTAAAAGCTTTGATATTCATTATTCTAAAATGGAAGGCGTACAGTACAGTGCAAAAATGAGCTAACACAAGAGCATATTAACCTGCAAAATAAGTTTGCAGCGTTATGGGAAAAGGTTAAGGAAGGATTCCGCCTTTAGACAGAAGATTTTGAGCCATGATTTAGAGAAAGGATAAGGATAAAAAGGAAATATGACAATGACATAAAAACCAAAAAAAAAAAACCAATCAGCGAAAAATAAAAGAAGGGCGTTCAGAAAAAGAGTGAAAACAAGAAAGCAATAGTGCTTGAACTATGGTAAGATTTACCTCTTCAAAAACTGGAATATTATCATTATCATCTAGAATATCAATTGTGACTGTTGCAAATGTAACATGGACCCCATCTGTAGCTGCAACTCGAAGTCTGTAACGAGCGATTTTTTCCCGGTCCAATGGACGATTTACAAAGAGCTCTCCTGACAACACTTGGATTTACCTACATTTTTATGAAAGCATCAATTTGTATCCTTATTTACATATAACTACATGAAAACTTAACATTATACAGTGTGGAAAACTTTCTGTAAGAAACCATTATATACAGTGCATTAAAAGAATCAAACAAAATTTGTTTGCAAGAAATTAAAATAAAGGATAAGAAATTGTTGTAGGTGGCTACAAGTTAATTTAAAGAAAAGAAATAAAGAAAAAGGGGGTAGTTTAATGATAGAAGCGATTTTGTAGGCCTACATAGCTCTTGACAGTATGGAAGGATAGAAGTAACAAACTATATTTTGAAACATAATTTAATTTTTAAAAATCCTTAAACTGTACTTAATAAAAATCCACATTTTCCTCCTCATTTTCTATACTTACATAAACAAATCATTCTCACAAACTTTAAACAAATTGTCCAGCAATAAAGACTCTCACAGATAATTTTACCTCAAACTGATCTAAATGATCTCCCTCTGTGATGTAAAAGGTAACATCAGCATTTTCCTCCAAATCCTCATCCTTTGTTTCTAATTTCAGAAGCACCGTTCCAGATAAGGCTCCTTCATTAACTGCAGTAGCATAGCCTGATACACTTCCACCTCTCTGCAATTTATCGTTTTAAGGAGAACATGGAATCAAAATGACTGTTTTATTTCCTTCACTTTATTTTTGAAAAAAGAATATTGGAAATCTCTTTCAGAAAAAATATTGTGAAATTGATGTGGCTCAACTGTATACTCTTTCACCTATTGGCAATTTGTCATTGAAAAGGAAGTATTGTTTCACAATTACAAACTCATAAATGAACTTTAATTCTTATATTTCATAGAAGAGGGGATAGCGCAATAAGAATCAAACGAAAAATGAAGCAGATACTGAAAAGAAAATATTGAGTCAAAATAAGCACTTAGTATACTTATTATTAATTTCTTTGGTACAAAAACAATCTCTCGCACAAGAATCAGATAAAATTGTTTGAGTTAAAAAAAAATAATATGTTAAATATACCATCAATATTGAACTAGGAAATTCATTTATTGCGACTGCCAATACTAGTAATACAGAGAAGACCTTAAAGTTGCATATAAAATGTAAAAAAAATCCTTTGTTTCAAAATATATGGCTTAAATAGACAGCTTCAATATGAAGAAACGTTAGGATATCAATGATCCCTATATAGAAATCTTTTTTAACTATTAATATATCACAAAGGTTTTCAATGGTAGATTCGATGAAAAAATTGCTTTTAAAGAGCTCTTTAAAAAATTAATCATACAGCAAGGGTATTAGACTTAGAAATAAAGAAATTTAACGAACCTGAAAAATTGGTGGATTGTCATTAACATCTGTAACAGTGATCAAAACGCTGGTAGTTGCAGTGAGGGACAGATCAGATTTGCGGCCTAATCTGTCAGGGGTGTCCCACACAAGCACGCTCAGGTTGTAAAACGATCTCGTCTCTCGATCCAGGGTGGTGAGCAGAGTTATCCAGCCAGATGTCGGGTGCAAAGCAAATAGAGAGGAAAGTTCTTCCATCCCAGGACCAATGGCATACCTGAAATAAAAAAAAATGTTTTTTTTTTTCTTTTTATCAAGAGAATTTAATAAAGAAAAAAAAACCATCATTTTAAATTCTATTAATTCATAACTGAATCTGTAGTTTTCTTTTTAAGTCTTCATCACAATGTTTATTATCGTTACACAGTTCATTGAAAGTTGTGAGATAGGTAGTTCTCACCTCAATGGGGCCACCTCTAGATCAGCATCTACTGCCTGGACTTGTATTATTGATTGCTGTGCTGGGGCATCCTCAGGCACTGTCACTTCAAATGGTGAGCAGGTGAAACGAGGCAGGTTGTCATTTACATCTCTCACCTGGGGTAAAACATGTTCCAACGTTTCAAAAAAAAGTTTCAACTCTTTCTATTTAGAAATCATACACATTTTAGCTGCCTAATCTGACTTGAAGAGTTAAAGAGTAAGTTGTATCATTTTTCAGCTGGGTTTTAGTTGACATAAGGGTGTATTTGTCCATTGCCCAAAACCATCTCTCGATTTCATGTTAAAGTTTGCACTAGACAACAATAAAGTTATGAGAGATAAAAACACTCATCTTAAGATGCCAAAGTGCAAAGTGAGGAACAAATAAAAATTGTTATCATATTCCTGAAACAAAACCAAAATAACAAAAATCATGACCTTGATTCCCCAATGCTCTATCAACAAATATTGGACCAACTTATTTTCTTTTTGTTTACCTGGATGGTGACTTTTATTTGATCCACGAGGGGCGGGGAACCCTTTGTTTCAGCCTGTACAGACAAGTAGTAAACTGGAGTGGTCTCCCGATCTAGGCGGCGCTTCAACTGGACTTGGCCGATGCTGCTGACTGAGAAGGTTGGCGGGTGGTTGGTAGCGTTGGTGAAACCTGGGACTAACGAGTGGACGATGCCCGGGGCAGCCCGCGCTCTCACTGTAGCAATGATTGTGCCCACCTGACAGACCAAGGATTAGTAACAGAGCTAGGGTTAACAGTGTAAATCTTCCTGGTTGACGAAAATATATGTATAGGTATTATTTCAACTTCATTAATTGTTCAAAGGATGTAGCTACGGATATGGTAAACTGACGCAATAAATTTGACATCAAGAACAAAAAAGAGTTTAGAGACTAGATTATTTGAAAAAGGTTTTAAAATAATACATGAGGGAAAAAATGAGTCTATGAATGTTTGAAGCCATTCATGTTGAGGACAGCTTTAATACAAAAGTCACTTAATTTTTTACCTGTTCGTTTTCATTCACATAGAAAATTCTCTCTTTCTGTCTGAATCGGGGTGGCTCAGCATCTTTGCCCATGACGAAAATTTCCACAGGCACATGATTTTCTTGGGGTGGATCACCTTGATCCACAGCTCTGACAAAAAACTGGTACACTTTGCTCTCTGAAAATTCAGAAGTAAACAGACAAATTTCAAGTAAAAAAATTTATCAATAAGGGAAAATAAAAGTGAACAAGATTCATGTTATCAGATTATAATTACCGTATTCTTCAATGGAAAATCTATGTGTGTTTAATAATATTTGTCGGACAGAAAAAAATTGAAAAACCATTTAGGTTTGATTTGATTAAGTTAACTGATTCTATGATTTTAAAAAATGTTGTTTTTTTTTAATACAGAAGTGTTCTCTAATTATATACTTTTTTTTCCTTGTTTATTTAAATACTACTTCAAAACAGGGTCGTTTGAAAAAAATAAACATAAAAAAACAGACTAAAATAACTGATAAATACAGTGAGGACATATCATTTTTAGGGAGACTCTTAAAGCAATTTAAAACTCACCAAATGATTCTAGAGAGGCCTTTGTAGTCAGCTCACCAGACTGTGCATCCAGATCGAACAACTCAGAGACACCCGTTTTGTCTTCGTGAATGTAATAGCGTAAGTTTCCATTGCTGCCTTCATCTGCATCAAGTGCTTCCACCTGTACAGAGTTACAGAGTTACAAGATGTGTTACAAGATACAGAGTTGTTTTGTTTTTTTTACTTATACGATAAGAGATGAGCAGCAGATGTGCAAGTATAAAATTGGAGAGAAGATTTATGACAAGATAGGCCTAATTTAAGTTTCAACCTAATAATACAATCCATCTTCAGAATGAAAGTTTCATGTCAGCGCTACACAGATCTTCACAGCTTTAGTATGAACAGAAAAGTCAAGATGGTGAATGAGCACTTCGAATCATTTCTATTGAAATTTTCAGTATAACATTTTCACCAGATTCTATAATTAAACTTTGCAGAAATGTTTTCCAATAATCTTTTATTTTTTAATACTAATACAAGCCATTGAAATCTCTACCTGCAATACATTTGTCCCGATGCTGGTATCATATGGCACAGCTGCATGGAACTCCTGCATTATAAACAAAGGACTGTTGTCATTGACATCCAATACTCGCACCAGGACCTTGCCAAAGCCTGTTCGACCACCGTTATCTCGGGCAGACACAGTGAAGGAATACTGGGCTTTCTCTTCTCGGTCTAAAGGTCCATTTGTGGTTATATCCCCTAGAAAATATACATTGTAATGAATGAAAATGAAAAGATACAATTTTTAAGGTTTTATTAAATTTGCTCACAATTACAAAGTAGAAAATTGTTTTATTTGGTTAATTTTTTTTGTGCTTTTGGCTGTTTTTTGCTCGGGGGAGGTGGGGAAGAAAAGATCTATTAAGACTTAAAGATTAAAAATTTCAAAACTTTCACATTAGAAAAAAAATTGATGATTAAAGAAAAAAATGAACAAAAGCATTCATTTGTGGTGAATATTGCCCAGGAATGGTTTCTCATGTTTTAACATTTTTCAATAAATTAGCCTTAAAAAAAGGCTTTGCAGCTCATTATCTGAAATATCAGCCCATGGTTTTACAGATATATAAAAATGTGTAAATCAGAATTTTGTAAATTCCAAAGTCCAAGAGTTACCTGTGTCTGCATCAATGCTGAACACCTTTCTCATATCATCATTCAGAATGGAGTATGTCATCATGCCATAGTTTCCACGGTCTGGGTCCACAGCTAAAGCCCTCAAAATGACATGACCATCACCATAACTCATTCCCTCCATGACATCCATCACAAACTGCTCCTTGATGAATTTAGGTGTGTGAACATTGGCGTTTTTGACACCCACAGTCAGGCGACAAAAGCTTGTAAAGACACCGTCACTGACAGATACATTTAGAGTATAGGCTGGATCTAGCACTGGTTTTCGCTGCTCCGATAAAGATATGGTTCCGAGTGCAGAATCAATGATGAAAGTTGAGCGTTCATCTCCACCAACGATGCTGTAGAAGAGGGAATACAATCAAACTTCAATGTTTTGAAACAAAATATTGCAATCATTTTTGTGTGTGTTTTGTTCCTTTCCTTCTTTTATTTTGTGTTCTTTTCTTTTCTGTTGTTGTTTTTTTGTGGATGTATTTGTTTTGCCTTTTTATTTTACTGCATAATATAGGAACAATAATTTTCAGAAGCAACATATATTTTTTATGCCTGATTTTTTAATTTTGCAGCCAAACACTAAAGCTCTTGAAAGATCTGGCAAGAATAAAATAAAGCAAATGAAGACTTTCTTTAAAAGACATAGCTTTTATTATAAAGCTATACAAATACATAAGTTCAAACCTGTAGGTGAGTCTTGCAGTGTCTGTTTCATCAGGGTCAAACGCTATGACCTTAAACACCAGCTGACCTCGACTGGCAGGATCACTGATGTAACAGTCATAGGAAGGCTGAGTGAAAAGCGGCGCATTGTCATTCAAGTCCAGTACCTGAAACATAGAATGAAAAATAAGGAGTGAGAATACAGACAAACCATTATGAGGCTATTTTAATCTAACTACTCTTTTGTACTAACCAACACTACCATTGTTGCACTATTTAGGTTGCATGTTACATTGGATGACATCAAAGACATATTAAACATGCCCCTATATTCATCATTAAAAAAATGAATAAAAAGCCAATCCAATCATATGTAATGTAATTTGAAAAAAAAAGTAGGCCTATCACATAAAGACGTTACCCCGGAGCACATTAAGTTTGGCTTGAAGATTAAAGAACATAAAGTTTTTATGGTTTCTGCCACTTAAAACAAAGAACTGCTTCGTATTAATCTTTAAAAAGTTTTTTTTTTGCCGGTGCTATTTTTGTTGGGTAAGCACGTAAAAAAAAGAGTTTAAGACAAATACTGTTCCCAGGACAAATTTAAACAGAAGAGAGTACATTTTTACCTTGACAGTTACAGAAGCAGTGGCACTGTTTGCTGGCATCCCTCCATCTCGGGCAATGACAAAAAATGAAAACTCTGCTTGCGTCTCATGGTCCAAAGTTTTGCGCAGTGTTATTTCCCCACTCTCAGTGTCCACCTAAAATAAAACAAAAATCAGACTTCATTAATACAAAAATGTATATTTTTTCTTTTTCTAGATAGTTCTGCCACATTCCCATGCAAAAAGCAACTTTATTACATGCAGCAATACTAATAGGAGCCATTATTAAACTGAAAGTCATAGATATAAAAACAAGAAATAATAGACTGATTTATAAAATAAGACAACACTAAAAACGGTAGCCTACTAACATAGAAGAGGATTTGTAGTGAATGTTAGTATATGATTGTATTTCCTTGCGGTACAGTTTTAATATTTGTTTTTAATATTTCCTATAAGAAAGAAAATGGTTATGTTGGTTTTCGTAACTTATTTTCTGTGAATTGCCTTTACAGAAGCTCTTTGTTCCTCAATAATTTTATTTTTGTCTTCTCGTAAAAGAATAAACGAACCTGGAAATGGTCAACATCATGATTGCCAGGTAGCCTAGGTGCCAGCTCGTAATGTATGAGGGCATTGGCCCCACTGTCTGAGTCATTGGCTACGACTTGCAGCACGTAGGAACCAAGAGCTGCCGACTCGGGGAGAGTGTGGCTGTATCTCGAATACGCAAACACTGGTGCATTGTCGTTCACATCCTTGGAAAATAATAAATATTGCTCAGACAGGTTTCATTTTAGTTGCAAATGTGATATTTAAATAGCCATTATATAATTTCTGCAGGCTACTTACTTTGTTGATCAAGAAATTTAATTCTGTATAAGGTGTAAAAGAGACACATTTGTAGCACAATACATACATTGGATACATCAACTATTTTGAAAAAATACAATAATTATTTTGAACATCTAAATCTGATACAAGCTTGTTAGGTTATAAATAAATCAAATGCATACAAAAAGAAAAAAAAGACTAAATCTATCTCAACTTACTTCAACCTCTATATTCACTCTTGTCTCTGCGTAGCTCCCAGTAAAAATGTCTGTAGCCCTAACAACCAGTTCGTGACTCTTCTTCCTCTCATAATCCAATTGACCAATCACTGACAGGTAGCCTATAGAAATCATTCAGAAGTCTGGTTATTTAAAAAGAATTTTAATTCCACAGTAAACTAATTAATATCTAAAAGCAAAGAAATACAAATATGGCACAACCTGAATGATACAGAAAGCAATACAATTCCAAACAGTTATGTGATACTTTGAAATAAGGCGTATGTTTAAATATGGAAGCAAAGAATTGTCAATAGCCTCACCTGCACTCATTTCCAATAGAAGGGCAATAGTACTTAAACATTGCTCTTAAAATAGCTATAATGTGAAATTGGTTTAATTTCTTTGAAATGTTAATAGTTTACAAATATTGAAATTAAGCAGCATTAAAAAAAAAATGAAGCATTAAGATTAGAGTGAAAACTAAGAAAAATTAGATATAAAATATCAGGTACTTATACAGGCTCTTCTTTCTCCCGTATTTCTGCTCCAATTCAATACGGTGAATGTTATTAATTTATTTAGTTATGGTGTTAATGTTCCTACACATTTGCTACACACAAAAAAAGCATTAAACGCAGTTGTACTTGTATTTTAATTCAAAATTTTGTGTGCATCTTTGTTGCTTGGAGAGAGACAATCTTTAAGAATGGTATTAAAATGAACATAGAAAGAATTATGATAATTCAGGTGAACGAGGTGAAATGTTACAATTCTGATCAATGTTAGTATTTGTCATCTTGCAAAGTCAACGTTTGATGTAAAAAAAAATTATTCACACTATGAAAATAGAAAAAAATACAGTATTCGTATGGCATTGACATTAAAGTCAAAATGCTATTTATGCAATAGCAAAATTGAACAAAGATAAGCTCCGCATGCAAGCTCTCAAAAACGACCCAGTGATGGATTGGTTATACATTTATTTTATTCTAAGTAATATAAATATTTAGTTTTGAAGAGGGACAACAAAAATGCTACAAAAATTAGGCCTTAAACCAATTGTTTTTTATTACGTGGAAAAATGAAAAATCAGAATTGCCAGTATCATTCAAATGATATATTTGGTGCACAAAAAAATACAAAAATATACTGAATCCATCATTAATTTTCAGTTTTTTTGAAAACTATGATTATTATTTCTTAATTATCAAAAGTAGGCAAATGGGATAAAAAAGCTCTACGAAAACATCAAGAGATATAATTGAATAATGAGTTAGGATCAAGGGGGCATATTCAATGTTAAAAAGTGTCCCTTCTCTTTAAAAAAAAAAATTGTAAACTAAATCATTAAAAAAAAAAATATTAAGATAGCAAACTTGCAGAGACTCTTTTCAGTATTCATCAAGATTTACTTTTAGCTTGTCACACATTTTAATGCCATCATTTATATTGTTCGGATAGACATTTTAATTGTTTAAATTTTCTATGAAGAACAAACAAAATTCAAATCCACTATGACAGCAAAAGTAAACAAAAAAGGATTATCAACTTGAACTAAATGAGCAAAAGGTTTTAAAGAGCCATAATAATAAAAACAAATTTTTGATGCCAAATGTTATTATTACCATTGCAAGTACTTTGCAAAGAAAGCTTCATCCATAAAATGTGACCATAAGCCATCATATCTACATCATTAATAAAACTACAGTTTGTCTGAATGACAAAGGAGTGTGATTTAAAAACTAAGTTGAACTTATTCCGAGTAATTTTCTTCAACATTGTTAAGAGATTCATATCCTAAAAATCTTCTGTATAAATTCTTTAAATATTAATTTAGAACAACACAAAGAAAGAGTGAAAATGAAACGGATATATCTAACTGGCAAGTGCAACAACAGTATTCACTTGATTTGCTGTGAAAAAGATACTTACATGGACCACGAACTTCCATGTCTAGTAGATGGCAAGAAATTATAAGAACAGGGTTTGTTATGGACTGACCAAATGGGTGAGGTTAAATATTTATAGTTCAGATTATGTGTCCAAATAATCTGTAATATGTAACAAATGATCACAGCTGTAAAATGGTAGGGTCTTCATCATGAGTATTTGTGTTTAGTTGTGAAAAAGAATTTAGAAATATAGAAGGTGTCTTCTACTCTTAAAGGTGGATTGTTAATACCCAATATTGTTTAGAGGAAGAAAAATCATTGCTAAGATTTAGTAATCTATAAAACACGTTTCTTGTTTGGAAAAAATAAATTACAACAGGGCAAATTATTAATTTAATATTTATGCATGTATATTACTCTAAAAAATTTTGTTTTTAATTTTCTTAAGTTTTGTAGTGTCTTTGTATTTTTTCAAGGTTTTTCTTTCTTTGATATTATTGATAAAATAATTGTTTTATGTTTGATTTTGTAATCTAAAGATTAATTAAAGCAGTGCAAAACTGTCAAAGAAATTTTAATGGAGCCTTTGAAAAAAAGTAAATTCAAAGCAGCTGGCCTAGTTTATAAGATATATTTATTTTTTATATTACAGCATTATACTTAAACCATGAAGCATAAAAGCAAAATTAAATGTGATTAGCCTACTATTCACCCAACACACATATTATTTGAATATAAATTTAGTAAGAAAAAAGTTCTTGTTAACAAAAATGATATATGAGGTACATGAGTAAAGTAGTATTAATATTAACAATATTTCCCCGATGTTTTTTTTTAGCAATAAGCTGAATAAAACAAAGTAGTATATCAGAGCAATAATAGGACAGTTATCATCCAAAAGAGGGAGGAGGAAAAATCCTGTTGAAAGGAGAAGTAGGGAGAGGCAGAAAAATAGGAAGGGACGGAGAAGGAGGGGCAGGACATCACTTCTTAGCAGTAACACAGCAGCAAGAGACTACCCACCTATATTAAAATCCAAAGCAAAATCGTTGTACTTGTCTCCCCTGCTGATGGAGTAAAGAAGCTTCTGTCCGTGTGGGGAAACCGCCATGACGGGCAAGATGGCCGTGTGTGGCGCTGCATTCTCCATGACTCGGCCTGAGTACACATGCTTCTCAAAGAGCGGGCTCGTGTTGTCCGTCACATGGATGTGTACACTGGCCACAGCAGTCAGAGACGGAGAGCCTTGGGGGTCACAGTGAAAGAGAAAGTGTAAGCTTTGGCTGGGCTAAAAACGTTTGCTTTAAAGACCTATCTAGTTGCTTTTTGACTGTAGTTAGTTTCAAATTTCCATTTAGATTTTTAAAGGTCAATATTTGAAATCTACAAATAGCTTCAGCCTCCTTGCCAATACAATTTAAGGAAAAGTTAATAAAAATTAATTCAGATTTAAACTTGAAAACAAAGATATGATTTGGCTTGAGCCTTGCAATTTTCAAATAACTATTATTAGTATACAGATAGCTCAAAATAAAAATAACTCAGAAGGGATCTTTCAAAGTGTTATGATTATTAACACACAAAAAAACAGATTCAACTTAACACTAATTGGTCAGGAACTAAAGAACATGAACTTACCTCTATCTTGGGCAATGACTTTAAGCACAAGCTCTTTGTTGTGGTCTTCCCTCTCCAGACGCTTGACAATGATCTCTTTGGTGTAGGGATTGATGGCGAACCGATCCCCCAAGCTATCAGCAAGCCGGTACACTACTCTGCCATTTTCTCCTAGGTCTGGATCCATCGCCTGAACCTAATTATAGAGAATTTTTTATTTATTAAAGAAATAAACAAGCAAAGTTACATTGTGTGACACTAATGCATTGATGGAACGCCACAAATGGTTTATTAATCCACTTGATTAACTTCATCGAGTTGATGAATTAACTGAAAGCAACAAAAATGTGAAAGAATGTGCCTGCATTATTATATAGTGTATGTCTTTCTCTCTAATAAGCTTATCACATCTCCAAATCACTGTTTAATTTACACATACACACTCTCTTTCTCTACCTATCTCTCCTCTCTCTGTCTGTCTCTCTCCTCCTTCTCTCTCTCTTTCTTTCTCTCTCTCTCTCTCTTTCTTTCTCTCTCCTTAACTCTATAATCTATCGATCAGTTCACCAAAACTTGCATCAATCATTTGAAAACCCACATGACAAACCTTTTGTATGACTTCGCCTTGTTTGGCATCTCCAGAAACAGTGCAATGGTAGGGAAGATTAACAAACAAAGGTAGGTTGTCATTTTCGTCAGTTACATTGACAATCACAACAACATTGGCAGACAATTCTTCTGCAGCTGCATCGTCAACCTAGAAAGAAGAAAAAATCAAGAACCATGAAATTTTTAATTTACATGGCTATTATTTTGAAGAAAAGAAAAGACAATTTTTTATGTATAAAAAATATGATGCAGGTATATATAGAGACAGAGAGATAGTTTAGTAGACAGGCATATTGGTGAGATACAAGCTCAGACACAGAGCCTAATATACAAAAAAAAGTAATAGATGAATATAATCAATACAGAGAGAGAGAGAGAGAGAGAGAGAGAGAGAGAGAGAGAGATAGAGAGAAAAAAAGAGAAAGAAAATAATAGAATGAGAGAGAGGACAGATTAGGCACAAAGACTGACAGAGTGAGAATGTGTGAGGCACACACATATATACA
Source organism: Elysia chlorotica (assembly GCA_003991915.1). Classification (NCBI taxonomy): domain Eukaryota; kingdom Metazoa; phylum Mollusca; class Gastropoda; family Plakobranchidae; genus Elysia; species Elysia chlorotica. The sequence goes on from RQTK01000902.1 coordinate 13,548, forward strand.
TGTGTACAGTACAATTAACTTGTCACCTTGACCACCACTGTGTAGCTGTCCTGCTCCTCTCGATCGAAGGCGAGGCCGGTGGTGGACACAACTCCTGACGTGCGGCTCACGGAGAAATACTCATGGTTGTTGAGCAGGGTGAAGGTCAAGTGACGTCCACGTTCCAAGCTTACTGGCTGAATGATGACCAGCTGTGACTGTGTGGGCTTGTTCTCCGGCACGCTGGCAAAATAGCTGAGAATAAAATAACGGGAGACTGATAAATAACGCAAGTTCTTGAGGTTGTGATGTATTGTGTCAGTCTTGGTGTTTACATGTAGGCTACCCAGGTTAACCCAAACTAGATATGAACTAGATATGACCCAGTAGCTGAGTGGGTTATCGTTTGTAACTTCATCGCAGTATGTAATTCATTGCAATCCCAAGTCATCACCTTGGAATTTTAGATCTAGATATTGGTATATCTAATATCTATAATTATGTATATAATCATGCAATTAAGTATGCAACTAACAATACCATTTCAAAAATATATTAATAGTTCATCACCAAATGAATATTTGACATTCACAATATCTGACAATGCTTAAGAGGCACCCATCCAACGAAGTAAAATTATTTTAAAATCACTGAAAAACAGTCTCTCACCGGTCTTGGGTGAATTTGATGGTGCTCTCCCCTGCTTGCTGCACAGTGACTTCAATCCATGACGTCATGGTGAACTTGCCATCCGTCACCGCAACACCCAGGCGGTAGCTGTTGGCTTTCGGCTTGTCATTTTTCACAGCCAAAACACCTGTGACATCATCCAGACTGAAAACTTCTTCCTCATTGCCCGATGGCAGGCTGAAGCGAAGAGGTTTGTCATTGGCTTCTTGGGAGTCCAAGTCCTCAGCTTCTACAGTAAGCAGGCGCACTTGTGGATAGGTGGGTAGCAAGAGAAGGACCTGGTAGGACTGCTCAGTGAAGCGTGGAGGGCAGTCGTTCACATCAATGACATAGACTGTTACTTTGGCTGCATTCTGAGCTTGCAGTTCAGGCTGGCCTTTGTCGTGTACCTCTACTGTAAAAGTGTATTGAGTCTTTGACTCATAGTCTAAAGTTTCACGTGTCCTCAAGGCACCTGTGTTGGGATCAACCACAAAGTTCCGTCCCTCTTCACTCTCAGAGATCTGGTAGAAGAGGTGCGCATTTGATCCAGTGTCTTTATCATATGCCTGTATCACAAGAGGAGTGCCTGCTGCTCCATCTTTTGTGAGGACCATGGAACCACGCAAGGCAGCCTCGCTCACAGTTCCGCTGTAAGTACTGGCAGAGAACTCAGGGGCATTGTCGTTGACATCCAGAATGTGTACCACAAGAGAGACGACACTTTCAGACGATACTATACTGGTTGCAGATATAGTCAGGTTGAAGAACTGGACCTGTTTATAGAGATATAAATGTTCCAGTAATGTTTTTTTTGTTCGAAATAAAAGAGTTAGAAAGAGATGGAACAGAAGATAATTATTATGTTCTCCATCCATGTTTTCACCATTAAAATTTTAAGACACTGAATTATTGTTTTGCTAAATCAAAGCATATATTACTACTCCTTTATTTTATAAAAAAAAATTATAAGTTGTTAAAAAAAAAGTAAGATATCCACACATTTCTTTTTCTATCGGAAAAGAATAACAAAAATTACAAAATCATCCTTGCCCAAAATGAAATGAGTTTATACTAAGAAAAAACCGGAAATACCGAAGAATAAATGGAATAAAACTAATGTCTTTCCTGAAAAGAAAACATGTGACTGCAGCACTTGATTATAATTATTTGAGATTTAACTCGAAAGTTGGACCAACCTGCTCAAAGTCAATAGACCTTGTAGTGGAGACCACACCCGAGTTGGGGTTGATGTGGAAAAAGCCACTGGGATCGCCTTGCACTATCATGTAGGTGACTGTGGAGAGACAGTCGGCCACAACAGCCAAAACCACTGTCCCCCCAGGGAGGTTCTCCTCCAACTCAGCCACAAAGTTCGTCTGGGGGAAGTACGGGGGAGAGTTGCTGGACACTGTCACGTCGATGGTCAGGCTGACACGACTGGTGTGCGAGGGCTCGCCACAGTCACTGGCCATCACGCGCATGCTAAAGCTCGGGTGGAGCCGCCGGTTCAGAGGCTTGGCCACAGATATGATGCCGAGGTCAGGGTCAATGGAGAACGTGTTGTCAGCATTGCCTAGGGAGGATTGGAAAGCGGAATATATATTTATCAGGTAAGAAGATAAAAAAATGTAGATTGTATCCATTTGAGGAAAAATACATTAGTTTTATATGCCTGCAAATTATAGAACAAAAATAACATCTGGGAATTTTATTTGCAAAACAAACAAGCATTATAGAACATCATGTCAACTGTAAATTCCAAAAGTATAGTTTAAAACATACAATAGAAAGGGAGAAAACAGACAGAAAGGCTAAAAACATTATTTGAAGAAGAAAAAACTCTAAAAACATGAATGGTAAAATAATACTGTCCTGACACGCTCTTTTTAAATCTAAAAATTTAAAGCATCTTAACGGTCTCACGCAGGATTTTCCCCCACTTACCAGACACAATGGCGTAAACAACCCTTCCGTTTTCGCCCTTGTCCTGGTCCACCGCTTCCACTCGCAGCACAGACGTGCCAACAGCTGCAGTCTCATACACTCGGCCCGCAGGCTTCTGTGTCAGGAAGCGCGGCGCATGGTCGTTGTCATCCAGCAGGCTGATCTGAACACGGGCGAAGCTTCGCTTGGACAGAACACCCTGGTCTCGAACCATCACCGTCAGCAGGTGACGGGATAGCTCCTCACGATCCAAAGCACCAGAGACTACGATGACACCTGGAGGGGAGAAAACAAAAGCAAGTGAGATTTGACGAAAGTGGGGTGTGATGCTATCACTTCTAATAAAGGGGAGTAGAATTTTTTTCCTTGTTTAAAATTTTAATCTCATTTGTATGACTTTGTTACGAGTCACGGTAGAATAGCTCAGCTTTCATGAGTGTGCGTTTTATCTTGTAGTTAGTCCTATACTTGTTCCGCATATCATCAGTCTGAGCAAATTAAGTTTATTCTATTATTACTTTCACCACGATTATGCCTCCATAGGCATGAGCTTTTTCTGCTCGATCATTGGCTCTGCAAGTCTTGGATAAAATGGACGCGTGTGCGGATTCGCTACTTATCTCTTGTTTTCACTATGTGGCCCTTTATCGCAAGGCCTCTATTCGTCATAGTCACGATAATTGCCACACCCCTAATGTACTGAGCTAACATCCTAACAGCACTCTATCGGACACCAAGAGGCAGAGCTTACCGTTCTTGGCGCCGATGCGGAACTTGTCTGCGCTTGACGTGGATGCGGTGGACTGGATGGTGTACAGGAGCCAGTCGCTGCTGTCTTGGTCCGTGGCTGAGACCTGCACCACTGGTGTGCCCAGGCCCGCCGACTCGGAGATGTTTGCCATATACACGCTCTGAGAGAACACAGGCTCGTGGTCGTTCGTGTCGATGACTGTCACCAGCAGCTGGGGGGAACATGAGGGGGAGGGTGAGTGGCGAGAGAACAATCATTGATACCGGTATATAGAATAATTTAAAAAGAAAAAGATATTCACTTGTTCAGCACTGTCAATTACATAACAATTAAATAATAATAAAAAGAAACATTGGTATGGTTAAAAATTCGGAAAATTATTAGGACCTTTTTTCGTTTAATTCTAGCGGGATAAGCACCATTGTGATGCATGGAAGGGTCATTGAGGGTGGGACTCTGCATGATAAATCAGGAGCGCAAATCTTCAGAGAGAGAGGGAGAGAGAGGGAAAGAGAGAGACAGAGAGAGAGGGAGAGAGAAAGATAGAGAGGGAGAGAGAGAGGGAGAGACAGAGAGAGAGCAAGCACTGAGCACCAACTTAACTAGACAAGAATGATGACCCACAAGCCATGATCACGTGGACAAGTCTCCCGTTGGATCGGGACGCGCTATGCCATTGATTCTCGGCCTCTGATACAGTAATATAAGCACAAGTCTCGATCGTGATAGAGTAGGAATTGAACAAGGGCCGCTTTTTTGTGGACAGCGCGTCAATATTTTCCACTGGCCATTGCTAGATGATTTTCCATTGACATCATAGGTTAATGAATCTTTCGTGTTCAACGGTTGATATTTGAAAACACAAGTAGCAAATGCACCGAAACCGGGGACAAGAAGAAAAGGATTAATACGTCTTGATTTTACTTTCATTGCGTTGTGATAACTTTAAATGTAGAAAGAATACAACACTGATTTTTTTTTTATTAAGGAGCATTTATTGACGTTCGCGGTAAAATGTAAAAAAAAACCCATTAAAAATAAAATTATTAAGGAAAACGTTTAGTTCAGTCATAGAGAGATTTATTTTATAATCGGGAAATTCCAGTTTTTTGCTTAAAATCAAATACTTGAAAGAGAAAAAAAAATACATTTTCAGTTCGCAGGTTTTGCAGTTATACATGTACTCTATAAGAGTACACAATCGATCAACCAGTTTTAAATGTGCCGAAATGTGCGAAAGAAAACGATCTGTATTTAAAATGCAATTGGAATAATCGGGACTTCACAAAATATCTAGTACATGTATCTCTAACCACGTACCCATCGTCGTATATGACCCACCTTCGGAACCTATGATTGAGCTTCTCCTACAGCGAGAACCCCTAGCAACCTAAGACAGAACGTGTGTCTCTGACAGAGAGACCCAGGTGAAGCGCATCCGTCCCTGGCACTTACCGAGGCCGTGTCCACCGCCAGTCCGTCCGTGACCTGCACTGTGAGGTTGTAGACAGGCTGGACCTCCCAGTCCACCGGGCGGGCCAGGAACACAGAGCCGTGGTCAGGCTGGATCATGAACGCGTCCTTCTCGTTGCCATCTGGAGGGGACAAACAGAGAAGAAAATAAAGGGATTGTCCTCGGTACCCATATGTTTACCATTGGATAATAAATTAATTATGATAGAGCTGGATGAGCGAGAAGTCCGAGGTTTGAACTTCAGGTAGTGCGAGCCTCAGTACGGGATGCTTAGGGAAGCTTTGTGGGAGGTAAACTTTGCACAAAATAAATGATATAGATTAGAAAGGCTGGATGACAACTTTTGAAAAACAAGATAAAGCACACGTTCAAGGACCATTTTAGTCGTAGGGGTGCCAAAAATGGGAACAAATATGTGATAAAACAGCTGTACTTTAAAAACAAGCGACTAATAAACAAAAACATTGGTGTATTTTAAATACCAGATGTTTCGCTTTTTATCCTTGAGTTAGTCGGTGAACAAGCAGGGCGTGTTGATGCTTTTTTTCTTGTTTTCAACATGTACATTTTACTACAAACATAATTCATTAATAGCTTTATACTGTAAGACAAATATAACGGTGTTGACCACAGCTCCACTCTCTACTCACTACATAGATATTAGAGATACGACCTTTTTCAGCACAATTATTATTGCAGCTACTTCGCTTCTCGACCTCTAGATGTCCTTCCAAGGGAGCACCACATGTATAATTACTCGAGGGGAGAATGATCTACCTGTCGAAATTCACTAATTCTCAGGCGTGCTTTCCTTTATTGTCTAAAACGGTAGATATCACTCGATATAATTGTTGGAGAAGTGGTGCGTGTGTGAGAGAGAGAGAGAGAGAGAGAGAGAGAGAGAGAGAGATAGATAGATAAATAGAAAAAAAAAGAGACTTGAGGAGGGGGAAGTAAGAAAGCAATATAAACTCTTGTATTGTAGTGTTGTTTGATTCATTGCATCATAATGATCATTTATAATATGCAATCAAATTATCAGAAGACACATGCAGTTGGGACATGCATCTTAAAAAAAAAAATTCGACGAAAACAATTGAGGCGAACGACATGTTGTGGTATGCATCACTACAACTAAGCAATGAAATTGAAGATAGATTCCATAAAAAATATCACCACAAGGCGAAAGTGAATAAACCATGTAGGTGCCTTTTTCACATGAAAATGTCTGACAATACGATATTATCTAGAACAACACAATTACACGGCATTTCTCGTGGATTGTTTTTATAATTCTCATGCATTTAAAAGGTGGACAGCCTCACAAAAACGAAACAGCCTTGTTTCGCTTGTCTGCCACAAAATTAAAAAAATGTATCAGCGACAGCATCTTAACTGTCCGACGAGAAGTTGCCAGTAGGGTGTCAGGTGACTGGTGATGGTGAGGAAGGCAATGGCAGTGTGAGACTGAGCGACTTGACTGGTGTGGGTGCTTGTAGTAGGACCCCCCACCCACACACAAGCATTCTCTCTCTCTCTCTCTCTCTCTCTCTCTCTCTCTCTCTCTCTCTCTCTCTCTCTCTCTCTTTCTCTCTCTCTTCTTTCTCTTCCCTCTCCTCTCTTTCTCTCTCTCTCTTAATGTCGTATCCTTTGTTTAGCCAGGACAAGACTTATCTCACACATCCAGGACAAGAATGGCGATCAAGGTTTGTTTGCCTAGAAATACAAACCTGAAGTTTTTATTTTTAGGAATAAAACTGTATTCATTCAAACATTTAAATGCGTGCGTGTAAAGAGTTTGAATAATTAATAGATAAATAAAAACATGAAAAATGAAAGAAACTTTTCAGAAGAAAACTTGAATCAACACAATAGCAAAGAAAACGAAATCTGAGAGAATACTCTTATAGTTTTATCAAATTAGTTAGGAAAACAACTAAAATCTTAAACCTTACAAAATATTATTTTATTTGTTGTTTGAAAACTGCACATACTTGATAACTAGAGAATCTTTCTTTTCAAACCTTTTTGCACTGTTGCTCCGACACGGGATTTGGGTTTCAACAGATAAGCTCCAGAGTGGGCGAGGTTGTTTATGCTGGGGTAGCGAGGCGGTGCATTTTGTGAAATTAGTGTTTTTAAGACAGGTTTGACTTTGAGAGAGAGAGGTTAGCGCTACGTGCCATTGGGTGGTCTGACTATCAAACGTAGAGAGGCGAGATGATTCGAAATTGGTGTTTATTTGCGTTTCCCAAAGTGGAAATAAACCTCGTTACAATTATCATTCTCATTTAAAAAATAAATACACCTCTTTATTGCCGAATGCATCCTCGTTAACAGCAACAGCAGCAGCAGGAGAGCCAACTCAAATTCTGTATTCCTTGATTAAAGGAATGACACTGGACACGAGGAGTTCAATGAGCTGACTGCTTTTGGAGCAGACAAATCAGGGAGGTGATTTATAGATCTACACTAATAACCAGCAGCCGCAACCAGGATGCTTATCGCAGAGTCTAACATTATGTGGCCTTAATATGGGTATGAAGAGGGGTGTGTGGTGCAAATATGCATGAGAGGAATGAGAAAGAGGGGAGGGAGAACGATAGAGAAAAAGAAACAAAGACAAACGACAGAGACGAAGGAGAGAGAGAGAGCGAGAGAGAGAGAGAGAGAGAGAGAGAGAGACGGAGAGAGAGAGAGAGAGAGAGAGAGAGAGAGAGAGAGAGAGAGAGAGAGAGAGAGAGAGAGAGAGAGAGAGAGAGAGAGAGAGAGAGAGAGAGAGACGCACATTCACACAAGCAGAGTGAAATAAAGACAGAGGGGGTGAGGAGGAGGATGAGAGAGAGAGAGAGAAAGAGAGAGAGAGAGAGAGAGAGAGAGAGAGAGAGAGAGAGAGGGATGTAGGTGTTTATCTGTTCTTCATGATGCTTGGACTGGGATTTATCATTGGCCAGGTCGATACAATAAAGACATTACCAGCACATGAAAACGAAAACGAAGGGTTTGCTTGATGGGAATGGAGAAAAAGAAGACAAAATTTCCACCGCAAAGTTGTAAGAAGGTTCTGTGTGTTATATGGTAATTTTGACGTTTCTTTTGTTATAAC
>RQTK01000902.1:21494-98680 GCA_003991915.1 Elysia chlorotica
GAGATACAGACAGACAGACAGACAGACAGACAGACAGACAGACAGACAGACAGACAGACAGACAGACAGACAGACAGACAGACAGACAGACAGATAGACAGACAGATAGACAGACAAAGACAAAGACATAGACATTTTAAATAATATAATATATAATTATGAAGACTAAAAGACAGGGGAGAATATGTGTGGGGTGAAAAAGTCTGAAAAATAAGTGGCAATCCACTAAAAACAGAATTAAAAAGTTTTTGATTGTTTACGGTCCTTGAATATTGTGTGTGTGTGTGTGTGTGTGTGTGTGTGTGTGTGCGTGTGTGTGCGTGTGTGTTTTAATGAACACTTAGACATCTCCTGTAGTGCGATGAAAGAAGAAAAGGAAAAAAAACGTTATAATAATTTTTTCTATTAAATATTGAACGATAAGTCACTACTTCAAGGTAAAACTACAGAACTGTAAAAAAAAATCTCAGGTGGTTTTCATCCAGTTCTTTTTATGCTTTAACTCTCACATAAGGGGCGCGTAATACTGTACAGTAAATGTAATATATAAATGCAGTTATAAAAAGTAGTACTGAATTAATTTGGGTTACCTTCTCAAGACACATTTATTTATTTATTTATTTATTTATTTATTTATTTATGTAACAAGAATTGTATTCAGTTGTACATTTCTTATATTTTCTTTGAAAACTTTGACCCCCATGCCTCTCGCTCTTTTTCTTTCTCACATTTAAACCACCCAATTCCTTAGTACATATCTCCCAACAGGAGTTTTAAATTTCATCCCCCCCTCTCTCTCTCTCTCTCTCTCTCTCTCTCAACTCCCCTTCAATAGTGTATGCTCCCATCGTCTTTTAAACATGCAACAACATAAATATCTTTTTTTTAATATAGCATCAACTCAAAACATACGCATTCGCAAGAGGCAAAGCCTAATGGATTTTCTCGCTTGATGGCGCAAGCGGGTCGAGCTGCTTTGGTCAGTTTGACCGTTTGTCCACGAGATGAATAACATGAACACTAGGACTTGACAAATGGATGCATTATTGAGACACCTGATGACCATCGGCAAACCTTTTTTTTATCCTTTTTTACCTGTTAATGGCACATAAGAAATGGTTAGGCTTTTTTTTTTCTTCTTTTCCGAGCTGATCTTGCATTGGTTCTTCGATATCTTGCTTTTCAATACATTACGGCTCTTACGGTTCTGTGGCAATAAGGTACATTTGCTAGCTTTAAACGAAAACGAAGGGTCTCACCTATTAAGGCATAATTAAGCCCACGATATAATTAGCTCTCAACCGAAGGTTCCATAATTGGTTGATGACAAATCACCCTTATAGTGGTTCAAAAAAAAGTAGTTGTAAAAGCAAACTATTTATGATTCCCCGTTCTTTTCGATATTCTATACACACACTGGGTGTTGTTTTCTGATTAAATTTAAAAAGCAATACCTTTCATTTTATTTACGCTAGATTCGTTCCTTAAATACACCAAAATGTACATGTATCTGAAATTGTAATTGCTTTCCTGCATGAGGGAGTTCTCATTGCTGTAATTACGTCTCCGTCTGCTTTCAAATTTTCCTTGACACCAAATCTAGGCGCCCATAATCACGCAAGCCGAGTTAGAGTGTTTATCATGCACAACTCAGAGACATGACAGAATGGCAGGCATCAACCAGCTGACTAAGATACATATTCTGGCATAACATCTTAGGAAGCGCAAGCACTGCCGGGGAGTTATATTTCTTCACGGGGGGTAGGCCTGGAGGCTTGGGGGAATTGGACGAGGCGTTAAGGTAAGCCCTCAGGCCTAAGTGTTACGGCATACCTCCAGGCATGTTATAAAACAAATCTCTAAGATGTGATTATTATTATATGCAGCATTACGTTCGCAAACCCAGCACTCTGTTGGATGGAATAGTTGTATGGGTTCTTGCTCGCCATTTCACTCAGACAACGACTTCGACTAATTGCAGTGGCCAAACAATGATATTATTATATCCGGCATGACTGAGGTTGCTATGCAGTGTAGTGGGGCGTCACAAACCTCAGTTAGTAGAGTTCCAGACCTATAACATGAGATCCGAGATGCAATATTGCGTATGTTGCAACCTGCGCCATATAGAATTCTTCACAAAAAATTTGAGGAGGTAAAGGAAACCAAAAATTGCATTTTATAATTATGTTCTTTAGCCCGCACAAAAGAGAACTCACCCCACGAGAAGCGGCCGTATCTAGCGTTATCAAGTGCAAATCAAGTATTAAGCGATGAATCACACTCTCCGAAATATTTATTATAACATGAAACCATTATAGTTTTTATACTTTAGGCATCTTTTTTCCACTCGAATTTACCTTCTTACTTAACTGAAAAAGGCATTTAGCAGGGTGACACATATGAGTGGTGTACTCAATACTGTTAAAAGGATTACAGGGCCAGTGATCTTGCTTTTTTTCCTCTTCTTTCTAGGTCACCGGGTGATTTTTCAACCACGAATGGCTTATAGTATTACAAATCACGAGTGGCCATGAAGACTAAAGGAAATATTTCTTTTTTTTTTGTCGTCTTATGAAGATTAATATCATTTTCCTTAATTTTATATTTATATCAAACAGCAGCTCTTTTTATCTACATGTATGTGTTGGTTGATTCTGGGTCCAGTTTAGATCGGGCTCAGTCCTAAGGGCTGTGGACTTCACAGCTTTTCCGATGAAGGTCAAAGGAGGTTTCTGGCCTTTACCCATATGGTCACTGTATGTTTCTCAAAACTTGTACAGAGAAATAGATATGATTTTTTTTTTTCTTTGTACATACGTGGAGAGATTTCGGTTAACTCTAAGCGCGTTTGAGCAACCTTCCTTTTTTGTGTTTTATTCTTTCGACAGAATAATCTGGAAGACCTGTAATGTATGTCATGATAGAAAAGCAAATTGCCTTTACACATTTCTATCAGAACGAGCCATACTAAAGCACTAAATAGATAAAAAAAAATGGCTTACGATCTAAGCGTTCATAACTGGAACCTCTCAGTTTACGATACATGTAACGATTTACAACATAGATTTAGGAAGAAAAAAATATGTTGAAAGTTTCGCCACAAAAGGAGCCATTAAAGTGTCAGCACTCCGACTTATTTGGGGACAACGAAAACTCTCAAGCTTTAATCCCTTAATCTCCGCTCTTTCAACGTTTCCTGCGATTTAAACTGCAGATAGGCAGATGGTCCAGTCCTGCACTATATATCATTAACAATTTCTTTTAATTTTCCAAATAACCATTGACAACGGAAATGATCCTTGTGTTTTGCCGTGAGTTTCTGCTGCAATAAAGGTCAAAAGTCTAAGCAGAGTTCATACAAAAACAATGATTGTCAAGCACTTGGGGGGGGGGGGGGGGGATAAAACAGCAACACAAATATTTCTAAAGCGCGAAACACACAAAAGCAAGCTAATGTAAAATCTTTTAAGCAACGAGTAAGCAGTTATGCTTTATTCACGAAGATAATAGACGACGCATTTGGATTATTGGACGATTGCTAAATATAATAGACGACGCATTTGGAATATTGGACGATTGCTAAATATAATAGACGGCGCATTTGGATTATTGGACATTTGCTAAAGAGGCCTCGCTGTAAGGTGGACTTGCGAGGACCGATTTAGTTTGCATCGTAAAAAGGTCAAATAGTGAGGAAGAGCAGATCGTGGGAACAACTTTTGGTAAGACCAAGAGTTAACTATTTATGCTTTCTCGTGATTTCACTTTTTAAAAACCTCTATAAATCGGCCTCTATGAGCAATAGCAGTATTCTTTGACTAGTACTGTTGTCCGAAACACTGGCAAAGATTCTAACAAGAGGCGGTGAGAGTACTATCACCAGATGGGGGAAGTTAATGATAAATAAACAGTTCGATTTACAGTGAGAGCAAAAGAGGGCTTGGATGGCGGCGCATGGGTCGATGGGTTAGAGAATGAGTAAACAGAAACAACAATGCGAGATTCTGCGAGCGTATATTATAGCGTCGATTTGTGTCAGGTTCATTAAGTATACTGTCACGAGAACCGTGCAGCTCTGCTGGTACTGCACGGTACTATGTTAATCTCCTTTCGGAGCTGCCAGATAGTTACAAGCAATACGTGTAAAACGAAATGTTGCCTTATTCGAATTATACCAATATGATTATTAAACTGTCAAGTATATTACTCTGATGTATTTTTTGTTTTTCTTTGTTTTGTTTTGAGAGAGGGTTGGGGGATACAACTGTACGGAGTTCACATTGAATTATACACATGTATTGTTCAACATAGGGTGTTTTATTTTTTCTTTTTAATGCTGTCGAATGCAATTTGTTCCACTTTCTATTCCTTCCTCTCTAAATCGATCACAGTCGGGTGCAGAAAAATGTTTCCTGAGTAAAGTAAAACTAAAAGAATGACTTTCAAAAAATTAAGAAAGAAAGTTGTTTTCGATTAGAGGAACGAAAAAAATGTAAGCCACCCCAAAGGAATGAGGATGTAGTTAATTACTGACCAACAGATTGACAGGGCCCGATCCAACCACTTCAGAATGATCTGGCCCCAACGCGTGACCCACTTTTTACAACGCTAAAAACACGATTCTGACAAAGAAGGAACAGAGACTAAGGGGTGGGAGCGGGGAGAAGCAGAGACATAGACAAGTTGTGTATGAGTGAGAGAGAGAGAGAGAGAGAGAGAGAGAGAGAGAGAGAGAGACCCGATTTCCCACGAATATATATGTAATTACAAGTCCACTATGGTACAGACAGGTACAAATGCTCATTTCCTGGAACATTAAGTAAACGGCGTAAACTGTCAGTCTGTCTGTAGAAGTTTTGTAAAAGTCTCTGGGGCTGTTTCCACACGACATCCTGTGGTGCAGTTTGCACATTACTGTTCGTGGGCGAACTCTCAATGGGAGGCTTAATGTTGACAGATCTCTCTTTCTCTCTCTCTCTTTCTCTCTCTCTCTCTCTCTCTGATACAATGGAATACAATGCCTATTAAAACTTGTGTTTTACCTTAAAAACAATCTTTTTATACCCTTTCTTGTTGTAACTAGTGCAATTTAACGATATAACGCCGCGAGACAAAATTCACAGTGGCTAAGAAAAATCCGCTAAACAGATCAGCTTGAAATCTCATTACAAGAGAAGATTTCGCTAAGCTTGAAAATGAATACAGATGAGCTACAAAATCGATTTGATTTAGAAAACGCAAGGCAACCAGGGTCTCTTGACCTGAGAGGGATTATTTATCTATCTATCTATTTATATGTCTATCTATCTATCTATCTATCTATTTATCTCTCTCTCTCTCTCCCTACATCTATGTGGATATGGCCTTCTTTTGTGCATTGTGGCGATATGAATTCAATTACACAGAAAAAAGACATGGGACACACATAGAGATAAAGAGAGGGGGAGAGTGCAGGAGAGAGAGTGTGAGAGAGAGAAGGAAAAAGTAGATGGGCTAAAGCCACTAAAGACATAACAGTGCACTCAGGGGATGTCCCAAAACGGCAGTTGAATTATGAAATTGGGTCACCCTGCCGAAAATGTCAAACGCCAAAATGTCAACTGAAATAAACCTCGTTGCAGAGTTTCCTCTCTCTACCTGAATATGAGAGAGTCATAACGTACGGGGCGGTCCACTCACGGCACTTAGGGCACCCAAAGTAATTCACTGAACGATCAGTCACACGAGATGAAGGTACTCGATCTTTTCACGTTCGATTAAAAGAAAGAGAGAGAGAGAAAGAGAGAGAGAGAGAGAGAGAGAGAAGCAAAGACACAGGCAAAACTTTTGTAGACAGACTGAGGGAGAGAGAGAGAGAGAGAGAGAGAGAGAGAGAGAGAGAGAGAAAGAAAGAGAGAGAGAGAGAGAGAGAGAGAGAGAGGGAGGGAGAGGTTAAAAGAGTGAGAAGCGTAGAAAGACATACAAACATAATCAATGGCAGAGACAGGCAAAGACAAAGGCAATACTTTTGTAGACAGACTGACGGAGACAGAGACATAGGCAACACTTTTGTAGACAGACAGAGATAGAGACAGAGACCCCATACTTTTGTAGACATAGACTAGCAGAGACGCAGAGACAAAGACAAAGACAAAAACTGACATATATGGAGGAAACGCTATGGAAAACACATTTTGGACAGATACTATTATATGAAATAATTCTGTTCAGTCTCCGAAAACCTGCAAATGAAAAAAAAACAAGAAACTTGTACCACAAAAAAATATTTAAATCGTGAACGAAAAATAGCCGATCTCTATTCGCTAGGTTCTGGAGTTATATTTTATATAACAGACACAGAGGATTCTGACATTTCTGTTTGCTGTTTCATCTTTTTTTCCTTTCTATGGGTCAAGATAGTTAGGATCGCATATGATCACAGTGTTTGACCATACGTGTGTATAATTCTCATTTCCTAAACGGAAATGACGTTCGGTTCATGTAAAGGTTTGGGTCAAAGAAAGGGGAGGAGGTGGGGGGGAGGGGGGTCTAGAGAAAACAGATAGAAGGAAACACGATCAATATGCAGAGAGGTAAAATAAGATAGTAAAAGGAATTTTTACAAAAGGAAAACTAACTAAAGAGAGATAGAGACAGGGAATGATAAAATAATATAGATATAGGTAGGGAGAAGATGATATCACTTTCAGGAGACTCCTGGTCTGGTACTGATAGGGGCACTGAGAATCGAGAGACATTGATTCAGATCGAACTTTTCTAGTATCCACAATTTTATTTATTAATATTTCGTTTCAGATTATGAACAGACAATCAAAGATCAGACCAGCATGATATATTCGTCATACAGAAAACGTCTTCAGTGTAATATGAAAAAAGAATGTATTTTTGCAGATATGCGGTTGACATGCCGTTTGAAATGTCCTAGCAAACTAAGCAAAACGTAATACACCAAGCTACTGAAAATAACCGTTATGAAGACCGGTCACTTAGGGTACTGCGTACCGGACATTTCTTTTTAATCGCCTGGGTGAAAGGTATGAACTGTTTCTCTGGATGGTCAGAAACTGTACCCTCAATTCATCTCTCAAACACCTCACCCATAGTACCTGTATTTACCCTCGTCGACACTGAGATACAGGCCACCTCAAACTCTCCTCAGAGCTAACAAAGTAGTACTTTACTAATATAACAAACTCTTTTCACTTTTAGAATAAAAAAAGATGCGAGCTTACGTTAAGCATAAGAATTTCTTCGGCGCAGGAATTCAACGGCAAATACCAACATGAATGAAGACCTAGACGACCTTCTCGTCGCTAAAGAAACGTCTACTTTAAAAGCGAATAAACATTAAGCTGTCATCCGGCGCATCGATCAACATTATTTGCAGCCGTTTTGTGAAAGATCCCAGAGAACGAAAGGTGAAAAAACCGCCGCTGCAAAAATATCAGACTAGCGTTGTAACAATGTCGCCTACTCCTTACAAAGGTTACACAAATAAAGAAAAATATTCCCTTTTGACGTACAGATTGTAATAAAAGTTAGGGGAAATTAGTCATGACCTTTTCTTGTCTTTGTTACTTTTGTCTATCACTTCTATACACATTTCAGCTTAATCATCTACTATAATAAAAGACGAGTTATCTCGCTTGAGATGTAATACTCCTTTGTAACAGTGATCGACCAAATGAATGGTACTGGTGAGTGAGTTTAGTTGGTTTAACGTCCAACGTCAGCACTATTTAGGCTATATTGTGGACGGGCCCGAGACTGAAGTCTGACAATTTTTATGTGTTGCCACATAAGAGACAGGGCGGGGATACCATACATTTCCTATTTTACTAAGAACTTATCTACGCCAGAAGTCTTGGGGTTTATCTTCCAGAATTCAGAATTCACAACCCATCTGGCCCAACTTCCCACTTTACCCCTGCTCCTTCGCGATAGATCGAGCAGGCACCAACGACTAATTACTCCTTCAACACATGACTAATAATTGGCACTCACTGCCGGCCGCGGAGTAATGGCCCTTATCCGAGAACGAGCTAAAGGTGTCTTCGCACAGCGGGCAGCCCAGTGCTCGAGCGGCGAGTCATGTGGTAAAGTGTTGGACAAGCGGAAGCCGGCTCTGCGCATCACTGTCTCAGTCAGTTAAGGAGGTAAGTTCGGTCAATGAATCGTTTGGGTGGATGCCCTCGGATCAGTTTAGGGAGAGGGTGCATGGAATACATCTACAGCAATGACCATCAGCAAAATGTATGGGTTCTCGATATTCTACTAGCTTCCTGATATCTATAATATCCATCTCATTCTTGGATTTGCGCCGCGTGTCACTTAAAATTGTGAGCTCTACAGAATTGTTTGACATGTGTTTCTTGTCATTTCCAACCAATGCATAAATACCTAAAGAAGGGGAATTACCTCTTTCTCTCGAAAAACGTAAGCAAAATCACGTGATAGCTGTATTTGTTTGTAAACCATCTGCTAATTGGGCTAGAGCATATACCTATTTTAATATCTTTTTACACTAGCCGACTTACAAGCACCACGTGAATTTTTTGAGAAAGAGGTTAGCCCTATTGCATCATTATAAAAATACGAAGTATCATAAAAAGCCATAATTGAAGTACATCCTCCCAGTGCTTTCTGTTTTTAAAATCATGTCCAACTAACGTCACAGCGCTCCTCAATATTGTTTACCTAAACTACTTGCTTAGCTGTCGAATCTAACTTCGAAAGAGATGGGGATTGTTTGAAAATTGTTCAAACCATTGACATGGCAAAATTGAATTATAAAGATGCTTCGACAATTTTATGCCTTTATTTTTTCAACGATTTAAATAAATTTACACTGTAAGTGAGTCAGCCCAAGAGAGTGAAATTACTAACAGGTGACGATAATGTCTAAGAAGAAGAGAAAAAATTACTAAGTGTCAGTAGTCGAGGAAGATTTAAATAAATTAATATTCGCAAAATTATGAGGGTTCTATTTGGGTAACATAATATCTCAGGAAAGCTAGCTTTGTGGAAAATGTCAAGATATATCCAAATCACACCTGTGTAACTATCTGAGTGCGCCAATTATTTTGTAAAGATCAAGAGAGAGCCAGGGGGAAATGCGAAAAGACGAGGGGAACTCTTTACTTATTCTATCCTGAATATCATCAAGGTTCCATTTCTAGGTATCACTGAAGGTTTAGTGCTTAGCTGATTGAAGCATTCCGTATTCTCATGTACAGATAAGATGGGCTAACAGCATTCCCGTTGGCTTGTTTGCGGAGGCAATGGAGTACAAAAAAGTCTTATTAGCCAGATAACACTTGGGACCCTACATCTCGCCTGACTAGCAAATTGTGGCAATAGCCGTCGTTTTATTATCTATATTGGTTACACGGAACGAAAAACAAGAAACCAGCTAGTCACTGTGTCTCTCTGTCAGTTCACTATAACTTTTTACTAGCACAGTGATTTGTTCAGGCATAGGTGTTTTTGCAGTTATAGGCCATCTATGAAGCTTTTTGTGATACTACAGGTATCGCTCTGCTCCCTTTTGGTTCTGATATATTGTAGAGCTTTTTAAAACTCTCCTCCTGTTTGTAGTTAAGAGGCGTGAAGATAAAAAGCTGTAAAGTTGGTACATGTACGTGTATCGTCGTGGGTGGTTAGTGGAAACCATTTTAGTTACATAATTCTAACCTATCTTGGTCACGTACTTCCATCGTCTTCTCCAGACAAGCTCTCTCAGCAAAATACAAGAATGGTAGATCATAGAAGTATCGGGAATAGTATGCAATTTCGAATGCTTTATTTAATTAACTATAAGTTCGACTTCAATATATAAATACGGCAAAACTTCCACTCGTAACAAATGATTATACCAGCTATAACTTTAGGAGTAAAATGAAAAGCTCGATTATTGCTATTTATTAATATGTTGGTACCATTATATCAGCGTTATTAAGTGGTTTTGTCATAAATTATGATAGCCCTGCAGGTTCTTAGCCAAGGTTACATGGAATGCCAGACAGCACTAAGGGGGGTGTCTGCACTACAACAGGAGGCCACGAGTAACACGGAGGCGACTTATACCAATATGACTTGCGGGAAATCTCTTGGCAGAAAACACATGTGAGCGCTAATGGCTTGTCACTTCCTCTACCGTGAGCAGGTTGCTGACAAGTATGACTTGAGCAGAACAGCCTCGACTTATTCTGGAATTTGTTAGAAGGGGTCAAGTGCCCTGTTATCTGACAGAGGGATTGCAGTAAATTGGCCCCTTGGGGGGTTAGTCATCCGAGCAATGTTGCCAGACTACAGCTTGGCTGCCTTATACTCAAGAGCATGCATGCGTTTTCTGATTCTTATAAACAGGATCTATCTGTATGTATGATGACACTGTAAGTTTCTGTCTCGGTCAGCATATGTTTGCCTACTGTATGTTCATCTGTCCACTCGTGTTCTCCCTTGTGTACTTTTTTATCTTTGGTCATTTTACTTGAAATTGATCTTTTTTTTATCTGATACACCTTTAATGCTCTCCTGACACCTCTGTCTTTATAGGTCTTGCTATAACGGTATCTCCCATTTGCTCAAGCTATCACTCAGATTTCTTTTTTGTCATCCCTTTTATGTCTGCTTATTTCAACCCCACTCCTCCCAGCCACTCATGATATTTGAACTAAATATTTATGGATTCTACAAAACACTGTACACTGCTGAAGCCAAAAGGCTAGCACCTCAGACGATAAAGCACCAGCCTTATGACTTCTGTCTGTCGGACGCTTTATCAAATGAGCCGTCAGGCAATACGTCAAAATAAATCAACAGCTTAAAGAGCGATGCATTTTTCTCCCTACAGCCCAGCAACTGCAACTGCTTTTGGGTGGTTTGCTTGAACAGAGCGCATTGCGGAAACGAAGACCTTAGGGTGGGGAAATACGCGCCGGTTCTATACTAACAAGAACAGAGAAGCACCCTGTTTTTCAAGGCAGTGAAAAAAGGTCGGAATCTAGTGCAACTGGTCAGTAACGTCATCCGTTGTGATTCAATCGACCACAGAGCCCATACTACAAGCTTTGCTATGTATATGACGAAAAGGAAAGACATAATGACGCCCCTTAGGTCTGTATTCTCTTATCACTCATTGGTTCCGTTAGACTGGGAAGGACGTGAAGATTTTTTTTTTACCTCTCAGTTTCCTTATATTACACACGGTCTTTTGGGAATAAATATTGGAATCTTGCCATTTATCACCATAATGTCGACGGTAAATTGTCTGCTGTTAGTGTACTCACCGATGATGGCGAAGCGCAGCCTGTTATGGTCAGCGTCTTCCGCCCCCAGCAGCACGATGAGCCCCTGGCCCGGGACGTCGTTCTCAGAGATGGTCTCCTCGAACACTCGGGTTGTGAACTTCGGAGGGGAGTTCGAGAACATGTCCACCTCCGGAGCTATAACCCTCACAAACAGGCGCATGGAGGCGCGTTTCGAGGGCTCGCCTCCATCCACCGCTTTGATCTGAAAAACAAGATTAGGTCCAGATTATAGAGAGGACTGTTCCAAAGGACAGCCATAATATTTATTATGTATTTAACGCTACATTTTATTAAATGGAATAAATTCCTGAGTATGGATAATTGTGCGCCTCAATTCGTCTATTGTCGTGGAGTGGCTACATTACAGTCTGTTAAGACAAACGTCTTTATATTAGAATAAATATTCTACATTATACAGAATAAACAGAACACCAGCAATAACAACAACAACAACAGAAGGATTATGTCACAGTTTGATTGTTGATATACTTCGGCAAACATCCCCAAAGGTGCATTTTTCTCTTAAGGTGTTATATCATACATACATACATACTTTTTCAACCTACCTGCAATTCAATGGTATGACCGGCCTCCAGGCTGGCCGTGGAGAAAATCTTTCCCGTCGCCGAGTCCACTCGGATGGTTGGGGTTTTCCGCGGATATTTCAGCACATACTTTATGTCTGCGTTGCGACCCTCGTCCATGTCAAAGGCTACAGCCCGGTAGATGAAGATATCCTCGCCTGGTAAAGAAATACAACGAGAATATCTTTCCTAGAGAAAGAATGGGGCATAGTAAGGCTGGGGTGAGAGCGTCCGCTTTTTATGCAGGAGGTACGAGGGTCGACCCTCGATCTATTCTCTGTGTTTTTCCTTCTGGCTGGGTCGATCTCAGTCTACCTAGACCCGACTAACCTTCTCTGTGGTCTCCTCGTCGTATTGGACTTTATTAAGACCTAGGAGTCGTTAACCACGCGAGAACTTCGCTTTTATGTTTGCTAGAGACAGAAAGACATTGCATGAAGCTGCATAACGGTGAGCTTTTTTCTCAACCAGTGCACGAATGATTTGCAGATGTTAATAATTTGACCTATTTATAATAGCTCCTCGACTGTCTCTCAAACTCAACTCCCCTGAAGCGATGGTGCGTGTGCCAATTAAAATAAGCCAAAATGTCATAAAGGCGACACTGGTTGTAGACGAGAAAGGTCGCGATGAAAATATTTACTATTGGTGAAGATGGTAAAACGATTATGAGAAGGTTGCCTCCCGATTAAGTCTCGTATAATTTTCAGAAACGACGATGGTGAGATGACTATGATGTTTTGTTCATGGTGAATTTCTGTGGTAATAATGAAGGTGGAATAAAAGATTGTGTTGATACCAATGGTTACTTTGATGATGATGATGATGATGATGATGATGATGATGATGATGATGATGATGATGATGATGATGATGATGATGATGATGATTATGGTGATGATATTGATTGTGATTTAATCTTTCACTAATTGCTGTGCCATGGCTCTATTAAAACAAGAACAAATAAAACATAAGGTTAATGAAGTTATGGGCAAAATGATTGTCCATGTAAAAAAAAAAAGACAAACCTGTAAAATTAGTGGCAAACACTAAGATCTCCTGATCACGATCGAAGAAGACAGGCCGGTTGTCATTGTCGTCGATCACTTTGATTACAACGCGGGTTGTGGAGGAAAGGCTGGGTATACCGTTGTCAGATATTGTCACCTGGGCAAAGAGGGAAGGAATAAATATAGATACAATATATTGAAAAGGAACAAGAGGGTTTTCAATGTGGAGTAAATGACAGAAATGACATTAGGCGGTCATTGCCAAGAATCATGAATGACCTTTTTTTTTTAAAATGTTTTCCTTTTTAACTACTTGGCCAAACCGTAACATTTTATGGTAAAGCGGGAAGGTGTATTCTAAAACACTTTGTTGGCGTAAAATTGAGTTGCCCTGGTGGCGATTTTAAGTACTTTATTATTCAGCTCATCCACTAATTGTTCGAATATATCTGTAACAAAACTTGCAGATGCGAGGTAAATATAGAAAACCACACAAACATAGGACATACTAGAACTAGTAATGAAATTCCCACCCACTAATCGCACTCGTATCCTTCCCATCTCCTCTTTCTGCATTTTCATATAAAAAAAAACTCTTCTCTTAATAAAAAGAGCAATACAAGTTTTTTCCCCCGATACAAATACATTTGATTAGGCGGATCGTCATAGAAAGTATAACAGTTAACGTTCAAAGGCCACAGTAAATGATTATTTTTCATAACTACCTGATTGCTTGCAATTTATGTTGAGGAAAAAAATACTGAGGTTAAATTAATAGCAGACAAGAATTTTTCAATATTACTGAAATGTTGAAAGAGTTTTACTAGTATTTTCTTATAGGGAAAAGAGGACACAAGGCTTGTGGAGACAAAGATAAACAAAGAGATTAACGAAAAAGAGGGAGTAGATTTAGTCACAATCTTGACTTTTAAAGTTTTCGGAACAGGATTTCTCGACGCATTTAATTTTAACACACTGTAATTACTGGAAACATTCCCGAAACGACCCTCTGGTTTTATGTAAGAGTTTCCTAGTGCCATACGTAATCGGAATGTTCTCCTGTGTCACACGCAGGTTTTGCAGATAAACTTTAAAAGCGACCCGAGACGCAAGGGGTTAACACGCCCAGTCCCTAGAGTTGCAGGAATGCGGGCACGGACTGTTCTGCCCAAGGCCTCCTTCGATATGCAGCGGTCAAGTCAGAGATGGAGGCAACGACGGATAACTTGGCCTGGTCGCGCGGGGACGACATCACCACATAGAGAGAAGTTATTGAAGGAAAGATGAATTGAGGAGGTGATCAATATTTATTTATATGTACTACTCTTTAAAATAATACCGGTTCCGACATTTAACGTACATTCCAGGAAGATATGCCCAAAAAAAAAACTACAAAACAAATAAGCAACGGTACATGGCTAGATAATAATAGTTTTGTTACTCCGAATGGCATCCGATCCTCTGTAATCATTGCCTCGCTTAGACCGATGAATTATTATTTCAATTTTGTAGTTCTTATAATTCCAAATAACATTCAACGCCGAATCTGGCTTAACTTGTATTTATGTTTGTGAGTTGCCTTGGTTTATCAATTTCTTTTAGCCTTCATTTTTGCTATAAGTGCGTATCCTTCTCCCTTGTACACTACATTTTTTAAATTATATCTCATCCATTATAATTGAGCTTCTAAGTTATAACTGCTGCTCTGAAACTGCTTAACTCAGCAGTACCGTTGATGTAAATTCAATCACTTGTATCGTATTTTCTGCAGTGAGTCTTTAAGTTTAACTCGACTTGGGATTCATAGAAACACCTAAATTAGCGGAAAATGTTCAAGCAAAGTACAATAGATGTGATTACTTTGATACCCATGATTGAGAACAACTTATATATCAGGTGATGTTACACAAGAGTCAACAAAATTATTATGGTTGTTTTTCACTTTTGAGCGGGTCTCTTGGAGTTTGAAGAGGGGGGAGCGGGGTGTTCCCATTGAAATGCGCAAACGAACAAAACAAGTTTTGTTTTACACAATGATTATTGCCACATCTCAAGCAAGTGAACCTATGGCGCCGAAATAAAATCGTTGTTACATTTATTCTGAGACCGTCCGTGATACAAACACGCCGAACAAACAATACTGGTAGACCCAGAGCTAAACTCAAAGGCTGGACATAGACCTAGACCTACATGTTTATCTCGAGACGGCCTTTTATTTTAGTCAGACGAAAAGGAAGGACAGTGTCTATTTTCAAAGGTATCCCTAACGCGCGATCACACCCTTCACTGACCGCGTGATAATAAAGAAGACGCCTCGCTAGTTCCCTCAAGGTGTGTTTGCACTTCTGGTTTAGGGTCTGGAGCCTTTTCTGGCCATCCTCTACGTAGGTGGTCATTTTACACCTGTACCTCTTGACCCGTAACTGTCCGGTCTCCTGTGTGTGGTGTCCATTCTCTCTGGGCGACATGTTACTTACTCGAGCTAAAGGCTTTAAGCTCGGCCATAATCTATCTCTTTGTGGCAGTCGGTTTCTGGCTGTTTATTGTTCTGGCTTTTTTGTTTGTTTTGTTGTTTGCTCTTATTGTGTGGCTCCTTTATGGAATACGCTAAAAAGAATGAATCGCACTGAGGCATTGTAATTCTCAAAAACATGATTCACTCAGGTATATTCTATTCATCTTTTTACTATTATCTTTCTCTTAGTGTCTGCCTCTCTCTTTTTTATGTTTTTTTTTTTACCGATTCTCTCTTTCAATCTAATACTGTCTCTACCCTTTTCCCCCATTAAGCTAAAAACATAGACCTAAAGAACAAAACATGCTTTATTCTCATAAGAAAAATACAGTTCCTCCCTTTTTACTAGTTGAATTTAATTATATTTAACAGTTCTAAAAATGAGAGACGTTGAAAACTGAAACAAAATCTAGCCTTAACATAATAATGTTTTTTTTTTTAACTTAGTTGAGCATTAACTGTTTTATGGTTTGTTTCCTCTCGAGAAATCATTTAAAGAAGAAAATCACCTGAGCAGACTGAGTCTGTAACTTGCATTAAGTTATTTTCCCCACACACACTAGTAGCCACCCCAAATTCTTTTTTCTCCGCATCTCGCCGGTCTTGTGACGGAATGGCAAGAGCGACAAAGCTCTGTAATTACAAGCTATAGTCGCTACCCACTAACCTAGGTTAAAACTTCCGAGAGAAAAAGGAGTAAGGAAGGGGGAAAGAAGCAAAAACCTCGACAGGTGAAACCCATAGTCACAACATGTTTTCTCGAAGATAAAATAAAAACAATGGTTGATTCGGGGACTTTACGTTTGTTTCATTGTTTGATGATTGTTTCTGTTACTTCATTGACCCATATCGTAGTACGTCTCTCAAGCTAGACACGACGATCCATCGGTTTCCCTCTGGGCCTTTCAGTCTGTGATTGAATCACAGTCATGTCCCTCAACTGTAGTACCATACTTTTAAAAGCCGTCTTAACCGCACGCGTTCTATCAAGATGGAAACCGGGAACAAATCCTAGCAATTCAACTGGTGCTTATCTCAAGAGCGAGGCTTTGTCAAGTTTATGTCACTGTAAGATTGGTTAGAAAGGGAAACAGTAAGAGAGGTCTTATCACACTGCATCTTCCACCACGGCTTTCTGAAGATTTGCTTCTCTTCACTCGTTTCTTCCTTTCCAAAAGCAGAAAACGCGCATATTTCCTTTAAAGTCTCACATTTTGATGGGAATGAAATGAAGAAAAGATGTGAGCCAAGCACTACATTATTTATGTAACTATTAGCACTGTTATTGTTTGTTTTGTTTTTTTTATTTAGTAGCAGTCCCTACCTTTCACCTCTAATTTTGTTAAAGTATGCACAG
Organism: Elysia chlorotica; assembly: GCA_003991915.1. Taxonomy (NCBI): domain Eukaryota; kingdom Metazoa; phylum Mollusca; class Gastropoda; family Plakobranchidae; genus Elysia; species Elysia chlorotica. The sequence goes on from RQTK01000902.1 coordinate 38,276, forward strand.
GAATAAGGTCAGTAGTAATAAATTACTTTGCCTGCTTACAGAACTGCGAGTGTGTATACTACGTTTGCAATCTAATCTACAAAATAAAACAAGAAGAAACGCAGCTGCCTTTGTTAACAACAATGGCATTCAATTGTTCGATGTAAGTCTCAATCCCTTTTTTTTTTATAAATTTGGTTCAACATTGTAGACACAGTCATTTAAAGGATGCAGAACAAAAAAATTGAAACAAGGGCGTTATATAAACTGTTTAATCTGTTTAATTCACCTTTTTGGCGGTGCCACACTTCATAAGTATTAATTGTTTTTTAATATCTTCGTGATGCTTATCCAGCTTTTCTCGGTGGCGTCGGCACTTTTCACCAACTATCGCCAATTTCGCCACCTTATTAGTTCAAGTTTACTCTCTCCACGATGCTATCCATCTTACGAATAAATAAATTAAAGAAGGTGGCGATAAATGCATTCATAACTTTTTAAAAGGCATTAAACCTTACTCAACTGAAATAAAAATGCCAGTAAATAAAAAGTGGATTTATCTTGTGTCATAATCATTGTAATGTCAGGCGACCGTAACAGGCGGAGCGGTGAACACGGTGAAACAAACCTGTAACAAAGACGTTAAGACTTTGTGTCTGCTTTAACTACATTGAGGCGTGATGTGTTTTTTCCGTTTGTTTTTTTTTTCTTTTTAGCTTTATTTATTACATGTACTTAATATATTTTATCTTTCAAGCTCACTTTTAGAACAAATTAATGGCTCTTTTCTCTCCTCTCTTTAAATCTAAATCAAGTTTTCAAAATCTATTAGTAAAGGTGTAAAGGAGAGGGCGGGGGGGGGAGGTAAGCTAGTGTTACGCCCATGATTTTCGTCAAGGTGAAGCAGAGGTGCCCATGGGGTTAGAACACCGGTCCCCAAATCCAAAACGACATTATTTTTTTTGGCTCATGTAGTTGAATCCTATCACCATACATTTCGACAAACACGATATGGCTTGTTTGTGCCTTGTCCCCTCCTCCCACCACAAGTTATTAAATTAACAATTTAACAGATGTATACTTTGCATTAACCAAACAGGCAAACTGAATCCCACCAAAAGGTTGACTGGATACGTCAAGAGCAAATTTCCTGTTTTTGTTAAGGTGTAAATTCGGCTGCAAAAGAACTTTTATCCAAAATATGTTATCATCGAACACCAATTCATAGCATTGGTTTCCGAGTGCGTCTCCCTTTTGCTTTTCTAATTCTTCCCAAAATTTTGCTGTAAAAACTAAGGGTTGCGAGCATCTCAGATCTAGTAGGCCTACAGATGAAAATACCTGGATGCTTAAAGAGAGTTCACCGTAAAGAATATCAAGACATGTGAGGTGAAAATAATGTGTTTGTAACCTGAGATTCTATGTAGCATACGACCGCATGGAGTTTCTTTACAGTCATGTAAAACTTAAAGCCAGCCAGTTTGAACTTGCTCAATGACAACTCATGTGTGCAGTGAACGTTACTGGTGCGATGCGTTCAGCTGGATTAATCGGGTATACAATGTATTTCATTTTTACCTTACCTTAGAACAAAGGCGCAAATCATGTACTTACAAAGATGTGGATAAAACCAGTGAAATATTTATTTGTATTGAAAATTCGCGCTTCGTACAATTCTTGCGGTTACCAAATGTAGATCTAATTAGGATATTGCTTCAATTATCATTTTGTCCTCATCAGTTTAGTTTTGCGCATGCACGTGCATGGGTGTGAGTGTAATTGTGAGGTGGGGGAAAAGGGGGGGGGGTCTTTCAATTTGGGTTAATAACAACGTATAACACGATGAATCATAAATTTAAACAATACAGACCCAAGCAGTCCGAAAAAGAAACTTGTTTTTTTTTTCTTCTCATTTCTATGTTTATTTTTCATTTTACGACTTTGCAATATTTCGTCTTATCGACACAGAATCGAGATATTCATTAACTATTCTTTTGATCTCTGAATTAAAAGTGAAACATCCCATAAAACTGCTAAATCACATGACGTTACTTTTATGAGTCTCAAAGGAAGTTAAATTATATCTAATTTTCCGCGCATCTTGTTAAAACATACCCTACAGCGTGGTTATTATATTGACACAGAAGCCCAGCGACCCACACAATAACGCCACGACCTAAATAGAGCAGCAGACATAAATTGGAAACATAGCAGGAGAACTGTAGCTAAAACTAAAGCAGGAGGACATCCTACATTTTAACGGGATGCCGGAAGAGTAATTTACTGGCATTACGAGCCGACGCATTATTCCGGCCAAGAAATTACGGTCCATTATACAATTGAGCGTGCTCGCCAGAACACCAGTCTGATGCCCACCATAAAATATTGTTGCTTTTATCAACGTGTCACCCTAGTGTCCAGGTACATTTTCAGTGTTTTTGTTGTTTTTTTATTCAGACTTTAGTCACTATAAAAATGTGTTCTTGAGTACAACAAAGTTACACGTATACTTAACTTTTTTCGTATTGGTCCCGATTTAAATTATCATTCTTTTTACTCACATTAACTTAGATGAAAAGATAATTATCTTCACAATGATACAAAGAGATGTGTAAAAATTGCCTTCTCGCAGAATACGACTGTGCGCTCCCAGTGCAACATATTGACACCTATTTTTCAATTAAGAAACGTAACGTTTGGGAATGGGATGAAAGTAGGTAGTGATTACCAAAGCTATAACTTTCTTAGCAGTTAACCCTCATTGGAACATTGCAGACGTACAGCGAAAAGGGAATGGAAGGGGGAATACTTTCGGGATCATGATAAAAAGGAGCATTTATGACAGGGGTGTGGCTGCACTTCTAATGCAACACGAAAAAGTAAGGAGTGATCTTGACAAAACAGCAATAAATTTACTGGAGACTGAGGAATAACCAAAGGAAGGAACTGAGGCGGAAATTATAAGCTGTGTAAGAACATCTCCTTTTCTCCAGCGCGAGACAGAGCGTCACAAGAAGATTTAGGGATAAAAACCAGTGGGCAAATCCAGGCTCCTAGAAGGAGAGAGTCCAGGAAAATCGATATTTCTCTCCGGCCTTAACAATGAAGTTAACGGGAAGTGAAGAAAATCAATGGCGCAACATGGTGAAGACCAGCTGGGTACGTTTTATGTACGTGGCGCGTCTTCTCCTAGTGCTCATCTCTTGTGCAACAGCGCTACTTGTTGCTCTCTCCTCCTCCATATTATCATCTCCCCCTCTTTCTTTCTCTGTCTCTACCTTTCTATATTTATCTCTCACTTCTGCACTCTTCAGCTCTCCTTCTCTCTATGTGATGTATGACTGCATCTGTTATTCCATGTAGGTCTTTGTGTTATTCGGTGTAGGCCTTTGTCTGTCTATATATCTGTCTATGCCTCTCTGTCTCTCCCTTTCGTTCCGCCACCTCCGACTCTCTCTCTCTCTCTCTCTCTCTCTCTCTCTCTCTCTCTCTCTCTCTCTCTCTCTCTCTCTCACTGCTTTATCGGAATACATCGCTGACTAAGCTATAGTTATTTAATGCTCCGAGTTAAACAAAAGCAAATGTCAAGTGTAGGGGACAGACCTAATTTCATGACCGCAATATTGTCTCTTCTAAAGAGCCTACCACAGAATGAGAGTATGAATTAAGAGACATGGGGAAAAGGGGGGTTGGGGTGCACATTCAAGCTGACGAAGATTAAACCAGTTCCAACACTTTTCCTGACATTTGCACCACTTGACATAAATCATATCGAAAAGACTGACTGTCCGTATCTTCTTTTTACTCTTTTCATTAGCAGCCTTTTATTTTCAGCCTTTACGGGTTCCCAGCTGTTCAAAAAGTGTAGTACATGTACTTGTAATACTTCATAACGTCAGATTCGACTCCTTAGGAAACTGAGAATCCAGGAGGGAAAAAAGCAGAATTGACCCGAACAGTTTTTTTTTTTTTAAGCTCTTCTGTCTTTCTTTGGACACTTCCATTCGTTTCACTCAAACTGACATTCATCTGCCAAGTTTGGGCCTATCAAGCTGTAGTGAGAAACGTGTTTGTTAAGACTTGACGTCGTACAGGTGTTAAAGGTGCGCAGCCTGAATCCCTCCATTCACGGAAACAGCAGCTGAGAAACAGGTAACCTAGATCTACATGATTCACGGCTTCAGCTTGAGCCTGTTTCCGTCTGTACTCACATCTCGTGGAGATAACAAATGGTCTATGCGCAACAAATGATAATTTCACGCTCAGTTAACACGGCACCATCTGAACGAAAGGCGGTGATTAAAGATGCAATTTAATTTCTTAGATGTACTGAAGTAAGGAACCGCATTTCACGTTACAATAGCTGCTGTTCTAGCGCTATAGCAGCAAACTACAAACTGTGTTGTGGTTTTGAGAAGGAAAGAAAAAAGGGACTTTCTTTAAAACAATGTGTGGTTAATAGCAAGAGTCCTAACATAGGAATCGTTTGTACATGATAATAAAATAAGCTTTATTTATCACGCCTTTTCAATTTGAACGTAAAAAGTAATCGCCGCATTGTTTGATAATTGCTTATTAGGCCAACCATGCCTAGTTCATTTAAAAAAACAACGTTTCCTTGAGACATACAGTCGAACGTATTAATTGTGTGTGGATTTTCTTAGATAGTATTTTACATCTGGTGTTGACAGTGACGTGCACGTATTTTTTACAATAATCACGGAAACCTTAATCGATTTTTTATTTCGTGTATTTTATTTGTAGTTAGGTTAAAGTATTAAACTCCTTTAGGGCTATGAGCAAAGATTCAGTTCCATAATTATCAAGTTATGGCATACTTAAAACCTGTCAGTTAAACCACAATTCATTCAAATTAATCAAGAGCACTTGGACAGAAAAACCCACATAAGTACTCATGACTCCACATGAGATTTATCTTGCTTAGGGTGACGGAATAAACATTTGGGTTTTTTTGTTGTGTTTTTTTTTTCGTAAGATGAACCAATGAGCAATAACTCTTATTAAAAAGCATGAATTGAGCAGGCGGCGGTCACGCCCAGGTAACACACTGCCTGGTCCAGCACAACATCAAAGGAGCGCGGCGACCGCCCCGAGGGACTACTCCGGGGGCACGGCAGGGTCGATCAGGTACAGAGTGCGATCAGCTTATTTGGACCGAGAAAAAGTAATGCATTTGTATATAGTCGTTATATGCGTAGCGCTATTATACCCAGGACAATCAGTACGATTAACCTCAACTAACTGGCTTGACACAATTCAGGTGAGAACGTTGCCAGTTAGTAATGGAAGGATTTGGGTCGCTGGCTCCAGTGCGGTGTGAATGGATTGAAAAATGGAGAGCCCTCTGTGAGCACGCGATAGTTTTACACTACAGACTGAGTGGCCGCTTTGACCCTCTGCTATCATATCACTCCGTCTTATTGCTATGATTCGTTTCCATTCTGGGGGAACAAAAAAGTCAATTAGTTATCTTTTAAGAAAAAGATAAACAAAAAAACTATGTCACTTTTTGCAGTGCAACCAGTGTTGCCAAAGCGTGAAGTGGTATGGGTCACAACAAATGTGAAGACAAATTTTTGTCAGGTCATTTCATTGTTAAGCTATGTTCTGGGGAAAGGAAAGAAGGAAGAAGACAGGTACAATGAAATGTATATATTTCACCGATTAACTAGATTATGACTAGCTGGCAAATTCATTACAGGATACTACCATTCGGTGTTTATAGTAATTGTAAACACTCGCTTCGGAACAGCACATGAAGTAAATGAACAGGCGGGAAACGTGCGACTTTAGTGTTGGTTTATCCATAGTCACAATCGACATGCTCAGTTAGATTAGTTTATCCAACATATTTTTGAACAGCCTACTTTTTAAGCTAAACGGAGACAAGATTTACCGGAACAAAAGATTATTTAAAGTTATTAATAAGTCCATGATATTTTGGGAGCAGTTATAATTGACCATCATTAGTACTGCTTCTCTCTCTTATCATATAGTGGTATTTGTTATCAGAACTCTATAATTCTAGTGTGCATTTTTAATAAGGGGCTAAGAGGCTTATAGTCATGTTCAAGTATTTATATCCGCCTGCTATATAATTATGGTTTCAGGCTGTTCATACACATTTAAAGGTGCTTGGAAAAAGACCTCTCTCGGTATTTGCCATATTGTGTAATTTTACATTTGTTTTTAATCTTGAAAAGAAAAGCCCTAGGGTATATTCTATGGAATTTTAAGTCTAGCATTTTGAACTTTTATTGGCCTATCTCACAGAAAACGACAAAACTAATTACAGGCCTTGGTCTTTCAGGCGAACAGTCAGACACAATGTGGCCATTCATTTAACAACTTGCATCCGGATGCCTCCGATTCTACGATGAACAGTCGACAGTTTTTGTTTTTCCTAAAAACACATTGCGTGTCTTTGTACTTTGAAGTCTGTCTGCGGCTTCAAGCCCGAACGGAAGTGGCCGTCAAAACCAGTCGCCAGTCAGCCCTTTTTTGCAGGTGGCACCCACACATATCACCAAGATAATGAGATACAAAACCATGTTCGTATAAACAACACACCTCTGTGTCTCTTGAAAAACGATGAGGACCACAAAAGGCTTCTAGAAACTAATTACATGTATCTAGCTCTAGATTGTCCCCAATCTGCACCCGCAAGATCTCCTAATGAGAGTCTTATCTATAACAATCTTCACGGGATCGACAGCACATTGATAGCTGTAACTTTCTTTTCTTAATACAGAAAAATATAAATAAACAAGCTTTTTGTCTTTATAAGTGTCGAAACAACACACATCTTTAATTTTTAAAAATTCCATTTCCTTTACTCAGAGAAATACTTTCATATGCAAAGAGTGCGGATAGATGGATAGATAGATAGATAGATAGATAGATAGATAGATAGATAGATAGATAGATAGATAGATAGATAGATAGATAGATAGATAGATAGATAGATAGATAGATAGATAGAGAGAAGATAGAAGAGAGATAGAGATAGATAGAGAGAGAGAGATAGAGAGAGAGAGAGAGAGAGAGAGAGAGAGAGAGAGAGAGGGGAGAGAGAGGAAAAGGGGGGGGGGGTCCTCAATGCTTAAAAAAAATTAATCAAAGTGGTACACGCATTTCTATTCAGAACAGAAATTTAGAAAAGGTTAATTACTGTGCTAAATTTGTTTACATAATAAACTCTGGCTTCCAGCATAAACTCAATTTGTGACCAGTGCGATGTCTTCTTTCGTGTTTTTTTTTTTTTTTTTTTTTTTTTTTTTGGCACTTTAACAAAACTAATTTATAGAAAACAGGTGCAGGTGCTGAGATTTATTGCCAAAATCCCTGACACAGACCATAAATAAAACAATTTAAAACAGGGGATATCGCTTTCTTCATTTTCCCACTAAATGAATTGAGATTGCGAACATCTCTTCTAACTTTAACGTTGCAAAACTGACTGGCTTAATTCATTCATGGAAAACTTTTAGAACAAGAATGGTGTGCTGTTTTGATGCTCTTGGCAAGCGTGTCAAAACTGTAGGGGTAAGATAAAGCACAAAGGATAATATTCATCCCTTGTTCGTTGCCTATTATGAATTCAATTTCAAATCATAACGAGACAAGTGTGTCTAGAAGATAGACACGTTACAGTAACTGTTAATAAAAGGGACGTGCACCCGATGCGTCCACAAGGGACAGTCAACAATGTTCGCTTTTTTACACACACAAAAATATGTTAAATACAGTAACTGGTTTATAGCTTTAGTACTGTGCGGAGTATCACACACGCAAAAGCCAGTCTGTGTTTGTTTGTTGTTGTTTTTGTTTTTTTTATCAATGCACGAATAAAAAGATAGAAATAAAAGCGTCCATCTGGGCGCCTTTGTCTAAATCTGATGGGGACATGCTTTTGAAAATCTACATAGATTTCGCAACATCAGCGTCGGCATGCTCTTTCATTTACTTTTTTTTCAACCCAAGGTCATCAAAAACAAACTTTCGGGCGGTCCTTTAAAATTACAATATATGTATTTTTAATCGGTATTTTAAGGATAAAATAAATAAGCTGGCTGTTAAGAGTGTTTCCTGTTTGGGTCTCCTGTTTGTCTCTGGGCATCCTCAAAAGCCGTCTCAACAGCTCTGCTTATAGACCATTATTATCAAACATGTGGGGCAGAAGTACCTGAGCGAGCTTTGAGTTTTCGCAGAGCTCCGTCAAATATCCTCATTGAGAGCTAAAGCAATTTGCCTGTGGTTTTGGACTCAATCATGGGTGAGAGCGCTAAAGGGCCCTTCACCGACCGATCGTACACTCACTTGGTGCTTAAAAGGACGAGTAGGGTTTTGCAGAATTCAACCCCCCCCTCCCCCAACCCCCGTTTATTGTAGTTACTCTTTTATTTTTTTCTTCTAATTTCTTCCTTAAAGCCCTTCCGGTGCCGTGCGTATGTGAGAGCTCTTGGGCCGTCACACTCGACTTGTTATTTTAAACAGGTCAAATCTACGGAACCTTATGTTTTCTTCTTCTCCTCCTGACCAAGGCTAAGTTTCTTATCAGATCATGTTTCTAGGTCTCTATACATAGTTGTAGATGTTGACAGAAGCCTATTTCTGTTTACACAAAACTTTGGCTTTAGACTTAGAGTTCCGGTGGAGTCTCGCTGAAGGGCAGGTTACGTGGCATTGGCTAATCATTGATTTCCACGCTCGAGACGGTGCCGGTCCTGGTTTAATCGGTTGGTTCAATAATTGAGTAAGCAATACTAGCACCAGTTGACCGCCTGCTCTCTGCATGGACTGTTCAATTTGCGCCGTCCACCTACACGAGAAGCACTTGTTGACTACGAACTTCTTCATTACTCTCATTCAGCTCTCTTAATGCGACAAGCACAGGGGTACTTTGCTTAATTAACTCGAAAAGTATCGTATTAGATATGGTAAAACTTGGATGCTTTTGATAGGATCTGCTATTGGCCTTCGAATAGAACGTACAACTTGGATGTCTGCAGGAGTCCTACCGGTTCACAACAACATACAATTTGTCATAGGTGGCTCACTTTGATTTGTTTAAACACAACCTGCATTAGGTATGGAGCCTAATTGTCTATCAATTTGCCAAGCCTTTGAAGCGGCAGCAAAACCAATAGAAAAAAAACTAAATGATGTTTTCAAACCCACATTTTGTACGGCGAACTATTAAAATGTATTAATGTAAATAAATGACATGTTTATATTTATGGTAATAACTATGCCCTTCCTTTTATATCGCTAATTTATGGGATAAGAATTCATGAAGATGAGATATAACTTTCTTTTTAAGGAAGGAAGAAAACCTGGCAACAAATCAAAAACAATGCAGACAAAACCGTCATTTTTCTCCCTTTGATTTATGCATCGTGTTCAGTGTCGTAACATAACAAGCGTCAAACAGTGTTTTATTGATGCCTGACCAAAGATGAGGTCCGTGCACTCTGGTGACTGCTCCATAGCGCAACAAGCGTACAGCGCGGCGGATTATAAGGAAATAAAATTTGCAATTGAACGATCAGGATTGTCGTTGCATTGTCGGAGCAACAACAGAGGCTTGCTGCACATGAAGAATGAGGGATTAACGAGACCGCACAAATCGTAACCAGCATGTCCCCGCGGACTTTCCTTACAACGTAAGAGATTAACCTGTGACTCTACTTGCATGTTACTGCTAACTCCGCTCTACAGGACACTGCATTTGGATTTTCAAGTCGTTTTTTTTTGTGGCAAGCCCTGAATGTGGCTGTAGGATGACACCTGTAGCATGACAGGTTGACAACTGACAGAGATGGAGGCGCGTGCCAGAGTGAACACAGCGCATATTATAATGCCCAACAAAACACCTCGATGGCTCTTAAGAAGCAAAAGCAATATTGCAAACATAAGATAACGTAATGTGAAACGCATACTGCAAAAACTAACACCACTAACTTGTCACAAAGCAACACGCGTTGTATCTCCGTCTGGCGGCGATTAATACAGATCAAAAAGTAACAAGGATGGCTATAAATTATATGTTGATACAGTTACTATGCTGAACATGGATAGAATGTCAGGACCAATGTACAAGCACCCGAGATGAACTAGAGATAAATCCCTTTGAATGAAAATCAGCGTCCATGGCATGTCATCCGCTGCTCTATCGATCACAAAAATGTTGTTGATTTAAGGCAGATTATCCCGTGACGAGGGAACCAGGCTCATTAAAACCCTGGTCTATGCTTTGCCACATTTATTTCTTTAGCTTTGATCTCTGCCGGCACAGTGCGTGATAAGTCTACGGGCAATGCTACACAACACAGTGCCGCCTTTAAAAATACATCTTTAAAAATAATAATAATAATAATAATAATAATAATAATAATAATAATAATAATAATAATAATAATAATAATAATAATAATAATAATAATAATAATAATAATAATATTAACAATAATAATAATAAAATCTCTTTTGAAAACATCAGTTGTTTTACAATGTCAGACGATGTAAGGACTAAATTATATTTAGGGGGGTTACTATTACTTTGAGTATCAGCGGAATTGCATTGTTTACATCTACAAAACCGAATAATCGGTAACAAAATTGATACACCTTCTTTTTTAAAAGCTTACTCACTATCTATATAATTTGATTTTCATTCTATCATGAATCAAAACTTCTTTCAAATTTCATTTATAAGCCGCAATATAAGCCAACGCAAAAAGGGCAACCGATTATTAAGTTTTAATTAAAAAGTTACGAGAAAACTTTATTGATAGCAGAAGAAATTGGACTCCGACCGAGAGCCTTTCGTCCTCGAAGACGCAGAATCCCAATTCTAGGTTTATCAAACAGTAAGGGGGCCTCAGTGTACTCACCTCAAGAGCATGCTCGTCACTCTCTTCCCTGTCCAGATTGTTCGTGGTGGTGGAAATTACACCTGGGATGCCGTCGAGGTTGATTCCGGTGGAGGAAAGAAAAGCAATTGTCGTTAGTGAAGGAAAAAAAACTTATTAAACAAGAAAAAACAAACAAATAGGACAGTTTGTAAACGCAGTGAAGAAGAAAATCTCGTAAACTTGTTCATTGAATTCATTTAAGTGGTAAGATTTAATGAGTGCAAATATCAAAGAAAAGACACATTTTTGGACACATAATATGATAGATCAACCATAAGAGATAGGTGAAAAGAGAGATAGGCATATTAGTAGAGATATAGAGAGATAGATAGACAGACAGATAGATAGAAGAAAGATAGACGGATAGATAGAAAGAAAGATAGATAGATAGATGGATAGATAGATAGTTAGATAGATAGATGGATGGATGGATGGATGGATAGATAGATAGATAGATAGATAGATAGATAGATAGATAGATAGATAGATAGATAGATAGATAGATAGATAGATAGATAGATAGATAGATAGATAGATAGAGAGAGATATAGATAGATAGATAGATAGATAGATAGATAGATAGATAGATAGATAGATAGATAGATAGATAGATCGACAAGCAGGCAGGTATGAAGGAAGGTACGTAGGCAACAAATCATTAATGATTCCCCATTCTCTCTGTATATTTATTTTCTCCTAGTCTCTTTCTTTCTTTCTTTCTCTCTATCTCTTGCTCTCTCTATCTAATTATCTATCTATCTATCTATCTTTCCACTCTGTTACATTTCTTTGAATCTCAAAGAAAAGCTGAAAAAATGGGAAATCGGAATAGTATTGTCTGAATGAAGCCACATGGCTTCAAACCATAGCTATAAATAGATGTGTAAGACGATCAAATCGACATAAACTCAGAAACTCCCCGTCCGTGCTGAAGTGGTGGAAGTGTCTGTCTGAAGAGTGTTCCCCCTGTTACATTTCAAGTATTAAAAAACAAGAAAAAAAAAGAAGGGGGGGGGGGGGGGTTAAAAATGTGCTGCCAGTTTACGATCGTTTGCACATCTCTATCAGATCCTTAATCACCGTGTATACAATTATCCTGTACATCAAAGGTGTGGGGGAAAGAATGTTTGTTTTCGTTTCTCATAAACTGACACTCAAACAAACTCTTTCTGAAACACATCTCTTTGTTCCTGGATAATTTTAACCCGCACTTTGGTGTTACGTTTTACAATGTTCTTCTGGCCTCTTTGAAAAAATGCAAACAATATAGTTATAAACTATTATTGTTCAGAAATCGATATGAAAAGGCGCTATAAAAACATTAAACTCTGATATAAATGCCACACAGACATTTCTCTAATTACATTACACTTAATACGAAATCTAAAAGCTGTATTTCGTTTATACAAAATAACCGTAAAACTATAGACACGTATGCTAAGCTTATCATAAAATCTTATGCGCAGGATATTTTCTCTATTTTGTTGGTTGTAAGAAAACTCTTTGACCTACTTACATTTTTATTTTATTTTTTCCTATTTCGTATGGGGAGGGGAAAAATCAATCAATTTTTAAATGTGTATTATTGGCCTCTTTGTTTGCGGAGAAAACAAGCAAGCGGAGCTCTGGTAGCGCGGCAAGAACTATCGGAAGACTTGTTTTTTCTATCGCTGTTTACACACAAGGTCGTTGGGTAATTTGTTTAAGTGTTACACCGCGCAGACATCGTAACTTGAAAGAAAAAAACAACAAAAACTCAAGAAGTCAGAGATGCAGCATTCATTATTATATCAGCCTACATTCTGTGCTGTACCGCCGGTTTTCACACTTCACTCACGTTATTAGGGCGATACAAAATTACTTTCATCTCACCTACTTTGTCACAACATAAGATCTAACCGTCGTCCTCCTAGCCTTATCAGACAACTATGTTTTTGCAACTTTTACGCCTCTTTTTTAATTTAATCTGTTGTTCCTCTTCATTTCTAATCCTATAGATGCATCTATTTCTTTCCTTTTCCCCTCTTCTCCTTGTTCTTCTGCTTTTTCTTCTCTTTGTTCCTCTGTCTTCCTCCTCTTCCACATCTACTTGTTTTTGTTCTTCTTTTTTTTTTCCTTGTCCATGTTCTTTTCCTTCATAACTATTACTATGATCACTCTTATTTTGCAACTTCTCTTTTAATAATAAAGTCACATCTAGCCCGTACTTTTTATGAAAACCGTCACTTCCAGCAAAATCCCATGAGCATATCAAATTAATCTTTGTGTATATAAAAATGAAAATGAAATATCCAATAACATAAAAAATCGAGCGTCTAGAAAGTACAGTTTTCTCTTTTATTTTACACAAAGACGCTGGTCCTGCTTGTTGAGGAATAAGAGACAAACATATTTTTTAGATTATATTTAAATCATTTTTATAGTTGTAACAAGAACACGAAAATAACAACAACAATAACCTGCCAATCATTTTACAACTAAAAACACCCTTATTTTTATGATTACTTTGTTGGGAGCTGAGTTTAGTGCATTCTCTATTTTGCTATTGTACAGTGTTTACTTTGAAACTATATTGTACTAAACGTAACTATTAAATAACAGACAAGATGTGGTTAACGGATGTCTAGCCGAAGAGCTTTTAGACCACATTTGCGGGTATACGTTGATTGTAGGTGAACATCTTGAAGATTGCGCTGAACTGGTAGATCTAAATCTCCAGTAGTAGAAGTGGTTATCGTGCAATCTGATGTTTACCTTTCGATTACTTTGAGCGATAAGAGGGGGTTCGCACCTAACTGACGCACGAGACTCGGACAATGGCCGGCTGTGGTCAGCCACACTGCGGTTAGGTGGACATGCACACAACAGTGTACATGTTCTAGTGCTCAATGTATGCATTATGTACCACCACCGACCCCACATGGAAAGTCGCTTGGGAGGAAATATTTTCCCCCGCGGAGCCACCAGTGAACCTCAGAGCACAATCAAGCAGTTTGCCGATGAGTGTTCTATAGTGTGCCGTTTGTGGTTAGTCTTCTTAGTTCATTATTTTCTTTACAGAAAATGTGCGTTCCGGTACACACACACAGACCAGCGGACGCACATACCGACAAACAGACAAACACACACACAGACAAACGCACACACAATATCCCCATGGGAGAAGACTGACCGCAAACTGACCCCCCGTTGTGGCCCTGGGCCAGGTCAACGGCCAAGCGCGTTGTCATCCTGCTGGAGTTGGAGTTACTACTTTAGTACATTGTAGTAGTATGGTCATAAACTCCCCAACGTTCTCGTTCATGTACATCAACTAGTTCTAGATCCTTATCGCGCGATGTGGCATGTACTTTCTTTCGGAGCGTGTCTGTCAATTTCCTTTTTGCGTTGATGTTCTAATTAAAAAAGCACTCGTGTTTTACTGTGTGTGATTATTAGTTGTTTTGTTTGTTTGTTGTTGATGTGTTGTTGTTGTTGTTGTTGTTGTTGTTGTTGTTGTTGTTGTTGTTGCTGTTGTTTTGCTTCTCTCTTTCTTTTTGCGATTTCCTTTTAGTTTTTATTCCTCTTCGTCAGAAGGAAGAAAATTGTATAGCAGTTGTCACAGGCGTTCCGGTTGGTAAATTTAGCGATATCGATACAAAGAATGGGTTCGTTGACAGGAAAAGTCGGCACCCCGGTATCTTAAAAGTTACTTGTTTGCATAATTCTTGTGATTAGATAGCACAGTCGTGACCTGCTCTGTCCGTGTCAAATAAAATAAACACACCCGAAACGACACAGATAAACCTCCGTTGACATGCACTTAGGAATCTGTATTCAGGCACCGACTCTTTGACTCTTTATCAAAATGGCATGCCTGGTATGGAGGCAGGTCTAAATCGGTACAATGGGAGAATGGCGATGCTGATGGTGGCCCGCCAAGAGTTGTAAAAAATCCTTTGATGCGCCATGGAGTAGTACTTCAATCAATAGCTCATTTATCAAGTGGGTTTAGTCCTGAAAGTTTCATTTCATCGCTTCAGAAACAGTTCACAAGTGCTGATAACAGAGGTGTTAAGCAGCGTAAATCATGGAGTCCAGGGGGGCCTTGTGGTATTTTAATGGTGTGCCATGCTATCAATTATGTCAGCCCATGGTTACATTTACAGTGAACGGCAATGGTTGTGTTGTTTTTTAAATCATAAATAGTGCTGACAGCATTTCACAACTACTTGACACAATCATTGTGTTTTATGAAAATGGGTATTTTCAAAGACCAAGGACGTGCTCTTGTTCGGCAGTTAATTGTGTCTCAACGAACTGAAAAACTAAGACATGTGAAGGCCAGAACTGATAGATATTCTAAATCATTAATGCCACATTCTATACGTCTACATGACATTAATGAAAATGTTTGTATTATACAGTGATGTATCTACACTAACCCCAAACTATGCCATCTTTCAGTAATCTGTGATATATTCTGTCTCCTCTATTGTGTGATCATAACCAGTTTAATATTTCATGTTCTTATTTATTTTATATACATAAATATCCTACATTTCATTCGTGCATACACAGTATATATCTATACTGTCTTTTAAATAATAATTAATATGCTACCAGGGTGGTGTTAAACAATTTGTTTGAATATACAGATAACATCTATATGCATTATTTATCTTTTTTTTTAACAACAACTATTGTGTGTCTTAAGTGCTTAGTAACCAGTGCAATGTTAAATATGCATATACATATTTAGTATACTTTTTCTATCTGTATATGTTAGCTTATATGTTTTAAATACATGTTATAAATTATTGTCTATCTACGTTTTTGGAAGCCTATGTAACCACGATTACAATTTTTCTTGAATGGACAATAATAGTCAACTAGTAATGCATAGAGACATTAGCTTGGTTAAATAAAAAACAAGAGTTCTCTCCTTTTTCCGTTTTTTTTTTCTGGGTTTTTTTTTCAGGTGCTGGGAGTCGAATAATTTAGGCGTGATATGATACATTTTCATTTTATCTCAGCTAAAGTAGAAGGAGCCAGGAAATCATTCCCACATTCTCATTTCCTGCACGAAATATATGCAGTTACATCTAAATTCAACATAAGTCGATAATTCAAACCTCACCCCTTCGAACCACCTCTAGACACCTTGTACAATCTAAGAGTCGAGGAAATGGAGTGCAATATTTGAAAAAAAAAAAAAAAATCAAATTATAACAAAACAGTAAAGACATTAAAAAATGATCAGGAGTTCTATATCTCATCTTCTGCAAGTTTCACTAGTCGTGCTTGGGTTCTGAACTATGATCCAAGATTCATTTTTTTTATATGAGGCAGTTTTTTTAAGCGGCAGATTTGCTATGATTGTGCCTCCGCAGTTCGAAAAAATCGCATGCATTTCTAAAACGATTTCTATAGGATTTCTTTGAAACAACTATATACCATAATAGTGTCACCGTATTTAACAGGAAAAGTGCCTTGCTGTTTGCATTATGACACTAACAGTTGGCACAATTTTAATTTTCCTCTCAGAAAAGATTTCAGAAATCTCCAATGACGTTACTTACCGGAGCCTGGAGGATTGGCATTTCTATACAGTACTTATCAGTTAGAATTTTCGCAGAGCGTCATTGCGCCGTCGTTTGTCAGTGGCAAGACGGAAAGACATTCTGTGACACAGCGCAATGACACCAGGTCTTACTTAACCCAGAAACCCCAAGGTAAACAGACATAACACTCTCGAACGGGAGTTAGATGAAAGCATCGGATGGGGAAATTGCTGAACTCTCCACAGCCCATAGAGGTCTTATTGGCAGACAAAACATAACTGAGGTGGATGCACAGTAATGGATAACACTCAGCATGTCTGTACAATGCAATCAAATTTCAATGTAAATTATTTAGATATTGCATTTGAAAAAACATAAACACTTGCATGTATTCAAAGGCAAATCTAGAAGAAGACAAACGTGAAAACTAAAACAAAAATAATCTGAAAAAATTATTTAGATATTGCATTTGAAAAAACCTAAACACTTGCATGTATTCAAAGGCAAATCTAGAAGAAGACAAACGTGAAAACTAAAACAAAAATAATCTGAAATACGAGGAATCGTTTGAGTTCAATAATAATGATATTAAAAATTACATCGAGTAATGGGGCTAATGGTTTGAGTTCTAAAATATAATATCCAGCGACATGCTAAACAAATTATATGTGCCAAACTCATTATGCTCTATTACGTCGGTTGGGGAAATGGTTGTGGGGAAGAGGATTCCCCCTTTTTTTTTACAAACCGAAAACAATTAACAAACAAAAAAAGATTATAAATAAAAAAAATTCATCCCCCACACCCTATTTTCTCTCTTTCGTTCCTAGATTTCCTTGAAAACTGCTCCGTCGTTGTTTCCCCCCCCCCCTCCCCCCAACCGGGGCTCAAGAGAAAACACCAATAAAATGCTCTACGCCGGACTCAATGACACAATAACAACGACGGCTTAACTTCCGGGTCACTTCAGGGTCAGGGAAGGGGTCGCGCAGTACAGACCTACTGTGTATGGTTTTCACACTTTGCATTTGCTTTAAATGCTATTTACTAATCCAGATTTTGAAGTATTTAAATACAGTTGGGGCTTTAAAAATCTCAGAGACTGGAACAGAACGAGGAACATCTCAAGGTTATGTTGTGCTTCGTTGTAATGTTATCATTCATAGCGCTCCACGGTGCAAAGTAATCTGTCTTCTTATGTGGTTGATCACTAAGACGACGTAATAGAGCATAAGCTAGAGCGTGAAAAAAGAGTCTAGGAAATTAAAAGCTTGAAAACTATGTATTTGAATTCCAAAGACGTTCTTCCCCTTAACATTAAGACATAAAAACCGTATTTCACAGCCCTAGTGTGGCTTGGTAACTCCAACCAAGCGTAAGGGGCGAATTGTACATCACAACCAGTATTGTTATGTTGAATTGTTATGGTTACTATTAAACACTATACTTCCTTGTGTGAAATATTGCTCTCGTGTGTTAACCGAGAAGGTGTAAATCACACTGTAAAAATAACGACTCTACAAGGTGTTGAGAGATGGCTATTATTCTGGTGGCCGTTTGGGGAAATGATTGTGGGGAAGAGGATTCCACTGTCCAGGTCGCATTTTTTAAAGACAAGATAATAGACAGTCCAGTACTCGTAAAGGTGGGCAGTGAAAAGCGAAGAGAGAGAGAGAGAGAGAGAGAGAGAGAGAGAGAGAGAGAGATAGATAGAGGGAGGAAGGAAGGGAGGGAGAGAGAAGATAGAATGAGATGGCGTCCCTCTCTCTTTGGTGGTTCAAGGGTAGAAGGCTTACAATAAAGCAGCTGCCTGTTTCATTGCCGCTCTGGCCATCACCGTTTTTGTTTGTTTTTCCCCCTCTACTGATTGAGTTGGTGTCTTTTCAGTGTAACATAAGATGTCGGACCTTGGTACACTAGTACAGTGCAGCACCAAAGAAGGGGGATTCTGCCTCACAAAGATAAATAGGTTTTAAAAGAAGCAGCTGAAAACTTTAAACTGTTTTAGGTGTCCTCATGAGATAAAAATCCTCATAAAATGTAAAGCATGTCTATAGACACGATTGGGCTCATTAGCTTATCTATCTATATATTCGTCCTTCGATATAAAAATATGGATATAATATATATAAAATTTCGCACACACAAATACCATCAAAGTATGCCATCCCCTCCCCTCCCCCAATTAAAAAAATATATGATCCCCCATTACATGCATTATTGTTTTATTATTGCGAGATCAATTATCTCTGCGTGCAATTAAAGTACAATTGAAGTGCAATCCCCAGCAATGTGCACCTAGCCGCACGCAGTGACCTCGCCGTCATGCCTGTTGTAGAGGAAGACTAGCACTGTAGCCCCTTTGGCTGTGTGAAGCTCTCAGGTTGCCAACAAACCACTCGGACGTCAGCCTTTACTAGAGCTGCCAACCTTAGACCAACAAAGCGTGTTTTTACCCATTGTCTTGCACTTAAAAATAGGATCAAAATACGTGTTGAGTAAGTAGATCTGCTTTACATTGCTTCGGACCCGATCTTTGAGCGGACCGCACTGACGCCCAAGCGTGAAGGTGCATGAAATGGTGACACACCGCAGAGAGCAGACAGCAGGTTAAACAAGGATAAGAATTGGACAACTAATCACTCCAATTAAATGAGAGCATGATGGCGCTTGGGTTAGAGCGCCGGATTTCGATATTGGAAGTCTGTGGTTCTAGCTGTTTTCACTGCTGATTGGGTCGGTGTAAGTATATTGTCTGTCTGTCTGTCTGTCTGTCTGTCTGTCAGTCTCTCTGGGTTAGAGCGCCGGATTTCGATATTGGAAGTCGGTGGTTCTAGCCGTTTTCACTACTGACTGGGTCGGTGTAAGTATATTGTCTGTCTGTCTGTTTGTCTGTCTGTCTCACAGTCTGTCTGTCTGTCTGTTCGTCTCTCTCCCTCTTTCTCTCTCTATTTTTTCTTCTCTCTTTCTCTTTCTCTATCTATTTCTCTTTCTCCCCCTCTACCTCTCTAAAAGACAGGCAGTATATGGCAAAAAGTTTGATAATAAACACGTACTATTAGATATAATATTGTTGTATATGGTTATCTTCTTCTCGGCTTTAAATTTCGATATTAATTTTCCCTTGCTATAAATGAGATGAAGAGATAAAAGTGGGCTTAAAATTAAGCGGCGCCAGTTTAATTTGATTGTAAAAAAAAAATCATATTAACGCTAACCCCATTCTATATTATACGCTTTCCATTTTAAGGGAACAGTCCCATAACCCCAGACACACTAAACCTAAAGCGAGTGTTGTCTTCCCTCTTCAAGCACAGTCGAATGAAGTCTCTATGATAATACACGTTTCAGCAGGGATGATCGAAACCTTAATGTTTGTAGAAAAAATCTGTTATTAACTTATACAACCCTTGGTCTTTAATAATATAACCTACATACATTACAAGCTCATAGAGAGCTTTCAACACAGGCGCTCGGTCTTCCGTAGAATCTTATACTGTCAGTCTAGACTCTAGGTGAACTGACTTGATGAGTTGATGTACTGGGTGACTAGAATTAAGACGTCGAGCACCTGCCGATACCAGCCAATCGGAGAGCAGGAGAAAGTAGGTGCAAGGGTAGGTCTACCTAAAGCGCCTGCCTAAGGAGAAATGGGTACTTTTATATACATATCTAATATTTGACACAATCACTCAGTCATCTAGGTGTGTTGTTGTTGTTGATGTTGTTGTTGCTGTTGTTGTTGTTGTTGTTGTTGTTGTTGTTGTTGTTGTTGTTGTTGTTGTTGTTTTAAACTCAGTTTGACTGTTCTTCAATAAAGTACAGAGGCGTAAAATCATACAAAGCTTGGAAGTCTTTTTCATTATATGGGCTACTTAACGCAGGGCTCTTCCTTAACTGTTTTATGTTAGGCATGTCATTTTATTATGTATGATGACGATTTGAGGCATGTGAACAATTTAAATGATGCAGTTACATACGCATGAAAAAAGTTCAATTTTTAAATAAACAGCAACTGCAACAACACCAATGACGATATCCATAATAATAACAACAACAACAATAACAGCAACAACAACAGGATAAATCACCAACAGAAATGATAGCTTTAAATGCTAGTGATTATTTCCAAAATGGTTCGCCAAAAAAAAAAAAAACACACACACACACACAAAAACAAGTTGATATTTGATAGACTCCGGGTAGTACCAAATGTCTTTTTTTAAATCTTAACACTCTAATATTATAACATTTCCCTACAGCATGTTTTCATCAGCCAGGGTGTGGGGTGAGATCTCCACACAGAGACGTGAATATTCTCGGTGTGCTGACCACGCACATTAACCCCATGACCGGCGTTCCGCCCTGATTTGCGCTGATACACAAGAACAAGCGCAGCCAGGAGGGCCCGCACTTTTATTCATTGGAAAATTGTGTTCTGCGGAGGTGAAGGGAGGGTCGGACAATTGGTATACAATATTAATATGTGATGGAAAAATCTGGTCAGAGAATTAGATTGCTCTCGTGTGTTCTCTCTCTCTCTCTCTCTCTCTCTCTCTTCGCTTTTCACTGCCCACCTTTACGAGTACTGGACTGTCTATTATCTTGTCTTTAAAAAGTGCGACCTGGACAGTGGAATCCTCTTCCCCACAACCATTTCCCCAACCGGCCACCAGTATAATAGCCATCTTTCAACACCTTGTAGAGTCGTTATTTTTACAGTGTGATTTACACCTTCTCGGTTAACACACGAGAGCAATATTTCACACAAAAAAATATGTTTCCTTTTAAAAGATTCTACTCTTGTTATCAATATATTCAACGTATCGCTCACACAGTTTTGGAGAGACAGGTAGTTGTAGTTGAGTTGGTTAAATGTCCAACGTCAGCACTATATTGAGGACGGGCCCCAAGGCGAAAGCATCATGGCTCGAACCATGGACCTTTTGAGTTGAAAGCCGATGTTCTGCCCCAGGGATCCAGTGCCCCCCCTCCACCCCCTATTGAGACTGGAAATATCTTAACAGAGGAACAAAATAGTTTAAAGAACAAGCTCACTGAGTGCTTTTTTAAGTACCAAAGTGTGCACTTTTACAGTTCAGTGATTTTGAAGCTCAAAACTTAACAGCGCATGCGCAATAATGTTTAGACGGACGAGCCAGCCCACCGTAGGAGTTTCGAAGCCGTGGGTCTCATCATTTTTATCAGTGCTTTCATCTTCATGGTGCACACTTTTTCTTACAAAGTTCAGACGACGTAAAACAACGACTGTAATGGTAGGGCTTTGGCTGCGCATTAATTGCACGTCATGACCTGCCGGTGCACCGCAATGTGTGCGGCCCGAGGTCGTCATGCATCGGTGCAGGACATCTGAAGGGCAGTGCTTAAGAAATTGTTTTTGCCCAGTATTGTTTGGTCCACGGGTCTGTTGACTGGGTCTCAACACCAAGTCCAGCCAGCCAGATGAAAGGCTCACGCAAGTAGTTGTGACTGTACTTGTGGCGGTGTTTAACGGGTTGTGCTGCTGTTGTTGGGGAAAGTGCTGCTAGATCCAGCTAAGCCATAGTTTTGACTCTGGTTTCTTCTGACTACAAAGTGGCGGGTAATGGAGCCAAGAGATTAAACCACTCGTCAAAGTGCGTCCGGATAATCGTGGAATATGTTACCAAACTCAGCCAAATTTCGGTCAATCTACGCACTGTTGATTCATTACGGACTATTCCCCTTCTTTTTTGTCTCTATGAATAGAAATACAGGCGAGTCAATTAGGCCAGAGCTTATGGCGTATGCCGATTTTAGATTTTCAGATACTGGTTAAACATGATTTAGAGTGTGGGCCAATATGTGAACAAAAATCGGCGAATAAGTTTTCCATATAGCTGTTAGATAAATTTAGGTAACTATTCAAACTGTAGTTATAATGTTTTATATGATTCATAATGCAGACGGCAGGACGTAGTTCAATTCCCATGGAACATTTCGGACGATTGGTTTAGGAAAACAATGGAGGTCGCTATCAGTAGAGCGCTCGGGAGTAATACCAATTCGATATAACACAAATGGGCGAATTTAAAGAAAAATAAAGAGCATAGAGGGATACAACTTTGTCGTACCTAAAAATTGCAACCTTTAATCGTATAATGGAAAGGTTTTGTGACAAATTAATAGCACACTTGCGCTCCAATAATAAAATGTTGTTCTGCTCTTCAAAGTTCATGATTTATGGTGCACTTTCTGTAGGGGTCAGATAAAGCTAACAAACTATTTGGTTTCCCAATAAAACTAAACCTTTATAGCTGTTAGATGAATATAATATTCGGTTCAGCGCATTTTCTCAAGCAAGTTTCAAAACTGTGCGGAATAACGCAGACACTATAAAAGATCTTTGTTCTTTTTGTTTCAAATCCTTAAGGTGTCGATAATAAAGGATTGAATGTATTCAGTCGGTAGGGCAATAGAAAATTCTGAACAGAAACGACCCCAAACACACAAACAATGTATTTCTGTTTGTTGTCCTGACTGCTCAAAGAGGATGACTAGATCTATTGCAATGACCTCTGCCCAAAGCTAGCAAGACAGTGCACATCACAAATTCCGTTTTGACACAAACACCGGCGAATCCTCAAAGCCAAACTATGGAAATAAAACGGCCGTTAAGTTTGACATTGACTGTGGACTAAGATGTTGTTATTTACAAGACAGGGGGACAGAGCAGGGTAAATTTTTGACATCTTGATCTGTCAGTGGACATAAAACTGACCAGGCGGCGCGGCAGGAAATGTGAAAGCGACACATCTAGGACAGCATTAAAGATGTATAGTGCAACGTCTTGCCAGACAGTCTTGTGGAGGTACTTGCAACATTTTCTTTGTTCGCATCATAATTTTCAGTTAGTGTCTTCTAAAGTTTTTTTTTTTTTACAGAATCAAAATATACAATGGAATCCTTGATAATATGGTAATTACAACGGAGAGAAACAAAATATTACGGAAACTGTTTTGAATACTCTTTTAATTGTTTGCTAACCCCTAAAACGCCCCTTAATATAAAAAACAACACCGAAAAACAAGAATTATT
Source organism: Elysia chlorotica (assembly GCA_003991915.1). Lineage (NCBI taxonomy): Eukaryota > Metazoa > Mollusca > Gastropoda > Plakobranchidae > Elysia > Elysia chlorotica. Next base: position 61,812 of record RQTK01000902.1, read on the forward strand.
GCTCTTAGGAGGTCGAGATAGAAAAGCTTTTCTACAGGGCCCACCCACAGAATGCGTGCAGGATCACAAAGTGCACAAATCCACTTTAATAGCTAGTTTTAATTTCTTGAACTTACTGTGACGCCACCTGGGCAGCTTTACAATGCACACAAAGTTTAGCCAATTAAAAAGCCGAACACACCTGTGTTATGCTTCAACTGCAATAATAGCGCCACTCCCTATAAATAATAAATGCTTTTGTAATGAAGGTTAAGAGAAAATAAAACTATAAAGATAAAAATTGAAAAGTGAATACTGTTTTTTTTTTCTTTATGTTGAATAAAGTGAATATCTTATTATTTTATTAATAATGTTTTAAAAATCGAATATGTTCCTCTAGAGAATCACCATCTTCGAATAAACTGAAATTGAGATGTTTTTCAGTCATTAAAGTCAGCCCATATTATTTTCTTTTTAAGGATCTCAAATACACTGAGTTGTTAATACGGACCAACTCTACGGAGAGGAGGAGAGAGTTAGTACCACTTCTGAGGGCCAGAAACAAAATAAGTTATGGAAGTAAACGGACCCACCTATGTATGATTGTGAGGAGTTTTTGTTATAAAAGAAAATTAAACAACAGCTAAAATACGCATTTCCATTATACGCACTACTACTGCTGGGGCGACTTAAAGTTGTTGTTTTTTTCTTTTACATTAACCATAAAATACAATTTTCTTATTTAAGAAACGATACATTTAAAAACATCAAAATAATTCCTAAGTTTGCCTGTATTAAAATTAATAATCAACAACTTGGTTTTCCCTTTGCATTTTAAGCATTTCATTCATACCAATGGTTGTCAGACAGACAGAAAGAAGCCATTCTTCATATTTTACGGCCAAGTTTCTATTCATCGAACTCACACAATGCAAGCAATGCACCGTTAGCCAAGCGGAATACCGCTATTAAGACTGAGAAAATCAACTGCCCCAACTGTAACACCTCATTGGAGAAATAACAAAGCGTCTGACACCATTCAAGCTACCAACATCTGTATAAGTATATTTTTTTAAATTGGCAAAGGGAAGAGGTGCTACAATAGAAAACTTCAAGTGTACATTCAAACGGTGCTTTTTAAAAAAAACTATAAGTTAACTTTAGATCTAAAACCGTTTTTTTTTTTTTTTCAGACTTTTTCATAACAGGGGTGAAATCATTTCCGTCACGTTAATGATTTTGAGCCTGTTGGTTTGTGGCTTCGGTTAAAGAAAATCCTGATAAGTTTTTCGGGGACTACAAATCGTCTGTGTTTAGCCTATTATTAGGGTCCATGTATCGGTCTTAGACCAGTCTTCACACGCAATGTGCCGGGCGGGGCCAATATGGAGACTAAAATTGCCTTTTAGGCCTCATGCCTGGAGGAACCGTGGCCACGTCCATTCCATTAGGCCGGGTCAACCAGCGGTCGGCGAGGCTCACTCGAGTTGGGTTGATGATCTGATTGGCCAGGACTGGCGGCCTTTGTCAACCCTATAGTTTCCTCTCACGTCCTCATGATGAGATGGACGCATGTCTACCCTACTCACATTAGATTATGCCCTCAAACAGTCAACGTGGCTTGTTTAAGAATTTAAAACTTATAACAGTGATACGTTTCTTTGCTTTGTTCAAAGATTGTAATGTTAATTCTCCCATCACGAATATGTCAACCCTCTAATAACAACATTTCATGAATGCGGTGTAACTTTAAAATTAATATGTAAGAACAATATTTTTTTTCGAGATAACGTTAAACAAAGATATATACTTTCAACAAGACAAGAATACAACCGAAACTGTCACGCCAAAAGCTTGTCCCACCCAACAATTAAAAGTCAATAAACTTGAATTGTATAACCATATGGCCGGCTAGGCGGTGCGTAGTTTTCCGATTGATAGCAATAGAAGCTTTCAGCGGAGTGCGCCCCAACAAGACATAAAATCAAATCTCGGTGTTATTGTTTGTAGAAGGCGTATCACTCTCAGAGCGTTGAATGAGGCGGACTGGGCGCCCGCTGTGCCGGAACTGGAGTCAAGCATTATTATTGTCACTATCAATACAAATAGGTGCAGCCAAACGGCGGTAGAAACCGCGTTACATGTACCTGGTATTGACGAACTTACGGGCGTGACTGTCTGGACCGGTGCTTCTCAATTAAGAGAAAGAACACCCCCACTCCCATCCTAAAAAATATATTTCATTAATGAATATAGAGCCGAATGCAAGGTGTGCTCAAATAAGACATTTGCACCTCGACTCAAAGTTTGATTTTATAATAATAATGATACTCTGGCTTCGTCTCGTTCCTTCACAACAATACAAAAAATGTTCGAGATTCACAAAGAGACTAGGTAAAAAAAAATCAGAGACTGCTTTAGAGTCGACATTATAAACAGTAATGGTAGAAATCTGTTTAAGGTTTAGAACCCCTTTTATTTAACGCATGAACTATACAATTCAAATTATTTCAACAGTTAAATGGGCTTTAATGTTTGCTTCTGTTTATACAAAGGGTATCCGTTTAAATAGTGCTTTTAAATGAATATAATTAAAATAGGCTAGTATTTCAGTATTGTGTGTGAAGAACGCTACATTCCATGCGTGCGACATGACTCAAAGGCGCCCACTGAAGCTAATTTTGTTGGGCCTATTTACAGTTAAAGAGAATACAAAGCATCCCGCCCTGGCATGCCTTTGTGTGGAAACAACATCGACCAAATAAGAAAAAAAAAGAAGAAGAAGATACAGAGATAAAGACATACCAATCAAAAGGTTTTGAGGGACATTTCCACCTTTTTTGACACAAATTTGCTTATTTCACATACTTATAATCCACGATTTTACAATCAATGATGTTCAAGTCAAATATACTTCTTTTTAAATTCCAAAGGTTGGCTTTTGATGTGCTGAGAAACCTTAGAAATTTTGAAAAATCCAAATGATTCATGCCTGCGCCAGCACATTTTGCTCAAAACAATCCTGTAGAGCAATTCAGAAGGATTAAGAATAAGTGTTTTTTATGTTGTTGCAGTTGTTGCTGTTGTTATTGTTGTTGTTGTTAACGGGAATATAAAAAAAACTCTTTTTTGTTATTTTATTGTTTTTTGTTGTTGTTGTTGTTGTTGTTGTTGTTGTTGTTGTTGTTGTTGTTGTTGTTGTTGTTGTTGTTGTTGTTGTTGTTTTGATTAAGAATAAGTGTTTTTTATGTTGTTGCAGTTGTTGCTGTTGTTATTGTTGTTGTTGTTAACGGGAATATAAAAAAAACTCTTTTTTGTTATTTTATTATTTTTATTTTTTCTTGTTTGACAAATGTAACTGATGTAATGATGATAGCAAGATTTGTATTTACTGAATCCAAGACACTCGTAATGTACCCTTGGTAAAGGAGAAGAAACGTGACCTAGTGATGGAAGGAGTCTATGGGGAAGAGAGGGAGAGATAGTGTTTTGTGACAGACCGAAATGAGCCCTAGAAAGAGACAGAGGTCGACAAAGGTACAGACATGCAGACACTAAGAGAGTTAAAAGAAGTAAACGAAACCATCCAAAATCATATAAATAAAACAGACAGAAAAGAGAAGGAGAGAGACAGACAGACAGAGCGACCAATAGAGGCACAAAGAGACAGAGAGTCAGAGAAAGAGATTGAGAGACAGAGACCTGGAGAGAATAGTTTTTCTCAGCCTGAGGGAGACATGGCTAGATCAGATAAGTTCGGGGAGATTGAATGAGAGCGTGATCTCCCCCTGGACTCCCGGTGTGACGTCATAGGTAGCGCCCCAGGCAAGAGTGGAGGAGGAAATGAATGAATTATCCGTCAGGGCTGCACAGCCACAGTCATGATGTCAACACACACAAAAAATACAATAGATTCATCACATAACACATGAATCAGCAATTTCTGATTTCACAACTTTATATATATATATATATATAATAGTAATAATTATGGGGCTTATAGCTTAAAGACAATTTTACTTGAACGTTTCTTCGAAGGGGGAAAAGGAACATCTTTTAATATGAGATTTCAAAATTTAAAAAAAATATCTTCTGTCTGTTACCTTTCACCGGTGATTAATTTCGATGCTTTAACTGATTCTTAAAATATCATTTTCTGTTAATTTATCTTTAAGGCTGACGGTAGAAGCTTTTTTTTTCCTTTCTGTTTTTTATTGAACACCAACACACTTCCTTGTCTTTAAACTATAGCGCTGAATGAATTAACATTACTTTGGATAGTCGTATCCTCTGTTCCGACCACGCATCTTGTTAGAAAGTATCTTAGTTTGATCCAATAAAAAGGGGGAATGTTTTGAAAAAGGACAAAAATCGTTTTTACACGAAGAATTATATTTTTCTGTGGTACCTATAAAAACATGTATTTTCGAATGTGACTGTGTGTATTGTCAAAGATTAGACCATAAAGTTACTCCCGACTACATCAGTAGTCACTGTAATAAATTGAGACCGACAAAGATGGGCTCAAGGGAAACATTGTGTTGATCGGGTGAATGGATCGTCCGAGCATACTTTGTAGATAAGTCACGTTAGAAAGGGCAGGATCGATGGACAGTTTATGAGGGTAAAAAGACGGACTGAGACTCGCTCTTTTTTCTGTCTCTCTCTCTCTCTCTCTCTCTCTCTCTCTCTCTCTCTCTCTCTCTCTCTCTCTCTCTCTCTCTCTCACTCTCTTTATATACCATTTCCCCATTCAATCTCTTTTTAAGACTCATTCGTTTTATGCCTTTCATTTATGATAATACATGATGTATCATTTATGCACCCTAACCCTACATCGCGATCACTTTCATGCCTTTTACTCACAGTTATAACAATACACATTATGTGCAGAACGCCCCTAACAATCTGTACTCACCGGTATCTTCATCTATTTGAAAGAACCCGCCCGAGTTGCCCGCTGTGAGCTTGTAGGAGAGACGCTGGCTGCCGGCATAGTCTCCGTCAGAGGCTTGGATCCTCACAACCTCTAGGATTTCCCCGTTCAGATTCTCCTGTAATGTTTAAATGTTATAACTTTAAAAAAATGTTAAACAATGTTTCGTTCGTCTAAACTGTAGTAAGAGACGCGGACTTCAGTTAAGATTTCTGAATTACCAACTAAGGTATCTGGTGTTTCTTTCAATATAACCGTTACCGTGCTGACGTGCCGTAAAAACAAACTCACGTCTTCTTTTAATCTTAACCAAAGATGTTGTGATTTAATATGATAGAGACATGTAAGCTATACACAAAGTTCAAATTAATAGCCATCAGATTATGATACATATAGCGATAACGTTTTGATACTAATTCATTAAAGAGTCTGGTTTAAAGGAGATCATAAAGAAAAACTGGGGAGAATTTGGCTTCAATATATAAAGACACGACCAGAGGAAGAAAGAACCTGCTCGCGTGTTTAAATGAAATGAAACACCACTATAAATCGTCCAATCAGTACGTACCTTGACGGAGGCATAGTAGGCCGGCTCCAAGCTTTGCGGGACGTTATCGTTCACGTCGTCGACGGTGGCGAGCACCTCTAGGCGGGCAAACTTGGGCACGAGCGCCATGTCCTGGGCCAGCACGGTGAGCCAGTAGTGAGGCGCCGTCTCGCGGTCCAGCTTCTGGCTCGTGCGGATTGTGCCTGGGGAAGGAGAACACAGGCAAGAGTTAGCATGGGTGGACGGTAGAACACCTTAAAGCGACTGGAGTGGCATGCCAGTGTATGGATCGATCACACTTTGTATTGAGGAGTTTGTGCCCATGGAAATGGCATAAAAATATTTCAAATTAGCAACTTGTTCGAAAAACAAGCCACAATACAACTGACATATTTTTTCATAATTACATTTCATTAGGTACATTTATTTATATGTGCTTCTTTGGGTTTAACTGCTTTGCTTTTGTTTTAGTTGTGTTTTTTTTTTTTTTTTTTTTTTGTTATTTCATCGTTGTTTTTTTTCATTAACTAAGTACGTTGAACAACATTTTGTAACGCTGGCGTTTGAAACGGACCTGTTCAAAGAGATCAAGAGCTTATCAAAAGTAACTGTAGAGTAATAGGGTTTAATGAATAAAGAAAAACTGGAATAGCAAAGGTAAGCTGAAATAAACTAATTCACTTTAAAAAAAACTCAACGTTCACACCGTTTTTTTCATGTATGCATTGTATTTTTTATATTTCAATTATTGTTCAAGCGGCATAGCCAGAATTGCTCTTCATAAGAACTCTTTCATTAAAAAAAGTATCTATAGAAGCTCATACACAGAACGCTATTGTTCTCATGAGTCCTTTTAAATCCTAAATAAAGTAATTAAATTACATGCTTCTTTTACTACGAAAACCTACAGCTTAGAGTGTCTCAAGGGAGACTAGCGTTAAGGGACACGCTGCTTATTTCATTATTTTATGAAACTATCGTGACTCGAGTACAAAAGATAAGGACATACTGAAAAAGAGCTAAAGGATTTAAAGCTATAACATAGGCGTCTCGCCCCAGTTAAGAGCAACTCAAAGAGAACAATAAATAAAAGGGTCTGTGTATTATGCGTGGTCCAGTTTAGTTGGGTGGAATCTCGATTGAAGGACCTAAATATTAAAGAGCTACCAAGAACACTACATTTACACAACACTGGTGCTTGGTTATATGGTTACTACTACTTCACTAAGATATATACATAAAACCAGTATACATATATGCATATAATAATAACAGAATCTAAAGAGATCACAGTAAAAAAAATAGCGCATTTAATTCCTTTATCGAAAACTGTGCTTTGTGAGTGGATAGGAGAGAGAAGACTAGAACAGAAATCCACGTATTTGAATGTGTGCGTTGAGCAATGACTGTAACGAAAAAGTTGAAAATATGTCCGTTAAAAAAAGAATTTCATACCGGAAAAGAACCAATGCGAAGAATTCGAGTACAATGGTTTTTACAGGGTTATTTTTATGTTGTTTTTTCGCGTAAAATTATTTTCCGTGTTGGCCAACACAGAAAAAAAGGCAAAGTGGACAAAATGTCTTTATCTCAAGCTGCAAATATTTTTTCGTCTGTCATGGTCAGATTTATCCCAGACAGCATCGGAGCCCACGCCAGCTGAGATTACATCCAGCTAGTCGGTAAAGATTTCCCAAAAAGTAGGCCAATCCCGTCTTTCTGATGTCAATACGGTGACGGCCCCTGACCATCGTGTAATAAAATACCCGACAAGAACTAGAAATACGTTACTAGGTTACTTTGGCGGCTTGGGGGGAAATTGGGGGTCCAGAGAAACGAAACGGGTCACGCTCGTAGGAAGGAAGATTTCAAAGTAAGAGAATAATGAGGCAAAACTCCGGAGACACCGTTCGTCCATTTTCTCCAAGTTGCATGGTCCCTTTTATATCCTTTCCGCAAAAGAGCCTTAATTACAGTTTCTCGGTTACAATCTATGTCCCCATCTCCGCCCCGCTGCTAAGATAAAACAATCCGGTTTCTCACTTGCAGGCCCCACATAGTTTGTTCTTTTCCATCTCAACGTTTTGTCGCCTCTTTTATTCCTCCTATCGACTAACAACAGGTCGAGACTCATTTCTTTCATCACTCCAAAATACATATTGAGATAAGATCTGCGAGCAGGGAGATTCCTAAATGCCTTTTCAGTCAACGCCACATATGGGTTAGGTTCAAGATAAATGAGATTCACTCCACTTCCACCCCTACCCTTCAACCCATGTTTCCCTCACAATACAAGTTTCTACGTTCTAGACCCAGCATACCCTTAAATCGGCCTCGAGGTCTATAACTTCACACCCCATTCATAATACATGTACAACGTACATACACTGCCCATTCATGTGTTGTCTACGGTGGGAAAGGCATACTTGTATTCTTCTCCCGGAGTCAAAGACCTAAGAAAAATAATAACGTCCCTATTGAAAGAATAAAACTAGCATTGACTCTTTATGTTTTCAAAAGAATAAATTCACACAAACTTGTCTCCGTTGAAAAGTGCTTCAAGTCATTCTCTCTAACTCAATTGGGTCAGCCAAAACCATTGAGCCGGTTCGGCAATCAAAGATTTAAACAAACAGCAGAATTTGGGTTAACGGGCAGCGCCTGCAGGGTTTTCTTGATGAGGGCTCCCTTCTCCCATCAGAGCATTTGAGACGAATGGTAAGAAGAGGGGTTTTTTTTTTTTGTAAAATAAGATCTACCTTAACTTATGTTAGAATTGCTGCGAACGATTCGGTTTCCGCGTAGAGAAAAATGCTTTGGGCTTACGGAGGGAATTAAATGTAAATAGAGCAGGAATTGGAAATTGGTATGTGAGGCGAATAAGTAAGAGACCGGTTTACATATGCAAAAGGCCTTCACTTTTGAAGAATAACTGCTTAACGACTTTGTTTTGAACGGGGAGTAAATTGATTTAGGTGTAAGGAAGAAGGGAAAGAAAGAGAGAACGGGAGAAATATAGAAATCCAGAAAAAGTAAGAGAGAGAGAGAGAGAGAGAGAGAGAGAGAGAGAGAGAGAGAGAGAGAGAGAGAGAGACGGGTTGCATTTTTAGTGGAGATTCGCACACAGTAATCCATACTGACATTAGTTCCTATGAACTCTAGATCGTGTGACTCATCAATATACCTGACTCCGCCGACTATTACATCAAACGCATGACCTGTAGTCGGCTCTTGGTGTTTTTACGAAACTACTTGATGACACTAAAAAATAAGATCTACCTTAACTTATGTTAGAATGGCTGCGAACGATTCGGTTTCCGCGTAGAGAAAAATGCTTTGGGCTTACGGAGGGAATTAAATGTAAATAGAGCAGGAATTGGAAATTGGTATGTGAGGCGAATAAGTAAGAGACCGGTTTACATATGCAAAAGGCCTTCACTTTTGAAGAATAACTGCTTAACGACTTTGTTTTGAACGGGGAGAAAATTGATTTAGGTGTAAGGAAGAAGGGAAAGAAAGAGAGAACGGGAGAAATATAGAAATCCAGAAAAAGTAAGAGAGGGAGAGAGATAGAGAGAGAGAGAGAGAGAGAGAGAGAGAGAGAGAGAGAGAGAGAGAGAGAGAGAGAGAGAGAGACAGACAGACAGACAGACAGACAGACAGACAGACAGACAGACAGACAGACAGACAGAGAGAGAGAGAGAGAGAGAGAGAGAGCGAGAGAGAGAGAGAGAGAGAGAAAGAGAGAGCGAGAGAGAAGGAGAGTGGGACGGGTTTCATTTTCAGTGGAGATTCGAACTCTAGATCGTGTGACTCATCGATATACCTGACACTCACGACTATTACATCAAACGCATGGCCTGTAGTCGGCTCTTTGTGGTTTTACGAAACTACTGGTGACACTAGTATAGTTCATTTCAGCAAATTTCTACTGATACATTTTATACATATAAAGAGTAAAATAAAGAGCAAAGTGATGGTTTTAAATAATTGATTTATGAATATTGATCATACCTGTGTTCATTTTAGAGTCGAAGAAACAGTACTATGTGGCATCGTTGGGATCAACTGTTTATAATTTATGGAATTACTACACATGTTTTCACTTTGAACCTGACAACTCTTCCGTCTTTTTTTTAAGAGAGTGGCATTGCTAGCAACAAAGTAATTTTTGTTACGGTGCTGTTGAAAATTTAGAATAAAACCAATAGCAAGAAGAGTACAAACAACACTAGCAACAGTAATATTTAATAATCATCTTATGTCCGCCTTATTAAAAAAAAATCTTGGGTTACACCTGCTCGCTCCACCCCCACCCCACCCCACACACACACACACCTTTTTCCCACGAAACCCTTATTAACGTGTAAGATTGCAATGCAAATTTCCTGCCCCAATTTTTTATTCCTTTCTCTCACAGGATTCTCAGCCCACCCGCTAGCTTTTTTTTCCGAGTATGTTCATTCTGCTTGTTTGAGCCCTGTAATCACATTTACAAGTCTCCACCCGGTTTATTGATGAACTAATGCTAACTCAGTAGCCGATAAATCCCGCTCAGTCCCTGGACAATAGGTTGGGTCAGGGGGCTTGAACCGCTGCTGAGTAGTTGGGCAATCGTGGCGACAGATGGTCACCAAGTCACGCTTACTCCCTGCGCAAACTCCACTCCAACCAACAACACCACTGGGCAAACAGCGCTTGACCAGCTATCCCTGGACATAATGAATTAAAGGGATCGTTCTATATCATCGATTTGGGCTGGTGGAATAGAGGCGGTGATATGCCAGAGCACTGCTGTAGCTTGGGTAGTGTAGTTTTAAAGTGCTTCGGTAGTCTCTAGGAAGACTCCGCCTTAATTTTGAAAAAGTTGGGCATACTTTAAATATCTGGTTTTTGAGAGATTTTTTTAAAGTTATAACAGACCTAAGGCATGCTTGACACTAATCTTAAAATAAAAATAGTTATAATTGCATGATATAAAAATAATAGCAGCTAGATAGAAAATAGGTAGATACAAAGATACATGAGATAGATGGATGGATAGATGGATGGATGCATGGATGGATGGATGGATGGATGGATGGATGGATGGATAGATAGATAGATAGGATAGATATGGATGGATGGATGGATGGATGATGGATAGAAGATGGATGGATGGATGGATGGATGGATGGATGGATGGATGGATGGATGGATGGATAGATAGATAGATGGATGGATGGATAGATAGATAGATAGATAGATAGATAGATAGATAGATAGATAGATAGATAGATAGATAGATAGATAGATAGATAGATAGATAGATAGATAGATAGTGATATCTTCTAGAAAGTTTGTTGGATGCTATTGAAAATGATGGGAAATAGATAAACAGAAAAATGTGAAACAAAAAAGGGTGAGGGTTAGGAAGTAAAAAGAGAGACAAGCCTGTAGACAACCCACAGCGGCAAGAGACTCCGGTACACAAATCAAAGCGACACAAGAGGAAATCAGCATTGGTATATATAGTCGAAACATCACCATCAATACTTGTTTAAGAGGTAGAAAAAGAGACGTGAACACACATTTATTGTGACGACAAAGGCTACTTCTTTGGTTTATACACTAAACACCCGGCGGTCTGTAAATGTTTGGAGTGGACAAATGGGTGAGACAGCAACGCACAGAGACGGTGAGCAGTGTAGACCACTCAGTCTCAGCAGCACGTGACACTTTTATCAGAAGCCCTAGAGTCACTCGAGTGATCTCGGACTGAACAATTCGGGACGGAAGTGACATTTATCTCGACCTGTGCGTCATCGACCTGCAAGCGTTCTCTTCATTTCCTCCGCGGTGTGGCACGCGCACTGTCCAACAGCAAGGTAAACATTTACTCACCCGCAAAGTCAGAGCGATTGGTCAAATGAGATGAGACCGGGCTTTTGTAGGTGTTTGCTAAACAACTTCTTCAACTGAGTTTCGTGATCAAGACTGGTCATGCAGGTTAAAAGAAGTAGTTCTAGTTGTAGTTGATTTGGTTTAACGTCCAACATGAGCATTTAAATGCTATGTTGTGGCTGGGCCCCAAGACTAACGTCTGACAATTTTATGTTCTACCACACACGAGACAGGGCGGGGATACAGTGTATCCTCTCTCAGTCGGTCACATTAGACTGACACCGACAGGATTCGAACCACAGACCTCCTGCGTTGGAAACCGATGTTCTACCCCAAGCCACCACGCCCCCTTAAAAGAAGTGACCAAGGTGATGATTGCAAAAGCATGCAAAGAGAGAAAAATATGGTCAACTGCGATATTTAAGCATAAGTTCGAATAAAAGTGTGTAGTCTATTCTTGCATTACACACGGTGAAGAGTTTTGAAATACCGAATAAAGAAGTCGCTGGTATGGTGAAAACCACTTACATGAAGGTAAAAAATCAAAATATGTACCTAAACAATTTCGAAAAAAAAATTAAAAGAGCATAACATGAAGAATAATCAGATTTTCATTTTATTTTCAATCGTTTATGAAGGTATTAATTATATTGCTTCTGCTCTTGGGACAATCAATGAAAATTTTAATTTCGCAAAAAATAAAAACACGTAAGTTGTCCAAAATTGGTTCAGGAACTTAATCTGGCCCGATGATTTCAAGTAGACCCATGAGGAAATACAAAGCACGATACAAGTGCAAAAGTTTAAAGTGCTCTTCGCGCCAGTGTTGACCACCCTGAGCAAACAGCATCCCTGTATCAGGCGGTATCAAGCCCGGCGCCACAGGCCTGGAACTCTAGGGCACGTCTAGCCCAGCATAGGATATTAGCCCGGCGACCAGACAGGGCCGGCCGGATATTTGGGTGATAACCTAGTGACATAATGGCTTCCCAATACAGCAATAGAGCCAGTCCGAGAATGCAGAACGATAGAGAGAAATGCTGCCGTGGGCTAGTGGTAGACACCACTGGTCCTCAGACCCAATACGGCAGCGGTTTTCATCATGTACTGTGATGAGTTCAAGGTTTTATATAAACCCTGTATTTGGATAGTGTTAACCCACAACAATCTAGACAGTGAAGGTTATTTATTGTAGAATTTCACATTCCGTTTAAAATCAATGACATTCGGAAAGATTAAGAAGTTTATATTTTGATCTATTATCAGTTTTTAAAAAAATGGTTCGTTTTACACAGGGTTGTACTTTGTAGACTTGTACTATCGGACTGTTACCCTTGAAAAAAAATAATGGAAAATTATGGAAGTTTTAGGCAATGTCGATGCCTTCGAAGCACAATCAAATCTCCTTATAGACAAATCTACGTGTTTCCGCGCGAATAGACACTGGTTCTCTCTTGCTGCTTAGCCAGAAAGAAAATTCTTCACGGTCGCTAAGCTCAGCCAAAATCAATGACCAGGGTGGTAAAGATATAGATTGTATTTTTGGGTCCGCATACAATGACATTCGGAAAGATTAAGAAGCCACGAAGTTATGCTCAAGTGGAAAATCTGGAGTTAAGCACCCAAAACAATTGTACTATCAATATTTCTTGCAAAAAGTATTGGGTGTTGCAAATCATATTATTCCCAATTAAATAATATTTCAAGAAAAATCAATAGAGAAGCGGCTTAACGACTAAGAAACTAATATGGCTAGCCGCTATAAGCGGCTCAGCGGATGAAATTACAAGTTGCATTGACGCTGGGAGATGCGGGAGATTTACGGCATTGATTTACTAGGTACCAAAAAAGACACCAATGATTTACCAAATAATGTGATCCATTGATAAAGGAAAAAATAATTATAGCCCAGCGCCTTTAAAATATGTTTTTCTAGATATTGGTCGATTGTCAGTTTGAAAAATCATAGTTCGCTTTAAGCAAGGTTGAACTTTGTAGACTTTTATTGTAAAATTATGAAAGTTTTAGGCAATGGAATAGCACAATCAAATCTCCTTATAGACAAATGTACGTGTTTCCGCGCGAACAGACACTGGTTCTCTCTTGCTGCTTAGCCAGAAAGAAACTTCATCACGGTCGCTAAGCTCAGCCAAAATCAATGACCAGGGTCGTAAAGATATAGATTGTATTTTTGGGTCCGCATCTCTCAACCTGCGGGATGAAGGAACCAACCTCTTAATAAGTGTACTATGAGTAGTCAGAACCCTGGTTGTTTCATGCGAGACGCTGTTTTCTTCTATGCGCACAAAACAGTCAAAGATCAGTAAGCAACCAACTCGCAAAAATGAGTAGCAATTTGTCTATCTGGTTAAATAAAGTGATTGTTGTTATCATACTATAAGCTAAAACAATAATAGTTGTTTAAAACACGACTAGCAACCTCGCGAGAAACCTCCACAAAATGTAAAATGTTGTAGATTGGTTTGTGCAGGAAGATAAAGCAAGACGCCAGCAAATAATCAATTTCGCACAGGATGAAAATCGGTTTTTAATAATGCTCAAACCGGTATATTAAACAAGAAACGAGCTATTCACGTTTTCGTCGGAGTGAGACATAAAGAGCGGGACGTGTAGGTTTTATTATGATGACTTTTTTTTATTACAAGCGTGATAATAATTGCCATGGTGGTTAGTACTGCTACTTAACTATGCGCGGTGAGTTTTACTGTAGGTACACGTCGTCTTGTTCTGGAAACTCTGGAAAACAATGCTGACGAATGATGATAAGTTTGCATTATCGGTACTCTTGGTCAAAATGGTAATAATTTGTTGCATTAAAAGTGTTAGTCCCAACAACAGATTCCCTGAGTGCTGTGTAATAGTATATTAAACACAAAAGCAGTAATCTAAAAAAATAATATATTCGTGAATTTTTGGAATAGGTACGTTGATAAATCGTGGGAGAGTAAAGGGAAGTTTCAGGCAAAGTTTAGAGTAACGCTAATATTTTTGTTCTTATCACCACTAAAGAAGTCGTTAAACTAGCATCCTGAGTAGGCGATTTAAAACTTGCATGCCTGTTAATGGTCATAGTGTTACTGGAATAACACAAACAGTAAGAATTGGGGGCTAAAATTTCAGCGGTGAAAATCAGAACGATGGTTGCACCAAAAGGGAAGGCCTCCAATTCTGAAACATTTCTATGCGTATCAGGCAAAGCAATACGATCGAAAAAGGCAAAGTTTAGTATTAGCTAATACTTTTGGTCTTACCACCACTGATGAAGTCATTAAGCTAGCATCCTGAGTAAGCGACATCAAACGTGCATGACTGTTCATGGTCTTAGTGTTATTGGAGCAATACAAACAGTAAAAATTAAGGGCTAAAAGTTCAGCGGTGAAAATCAGAATGATGGTTGCATTCAAATATGCGATATTCAATCCGTTCATCCAGGTAGGTAACAGGGACGGCGTCCAATTCTGAGACATTTCTATGTGTATCAGGCAAAGTAATACAATCGAAAACGTCAAGACTTGTCCACGCCAGGACCGGTCAGCTATGGGTCCGGATGCTAGAGCAATCAAATTCGTCTCCATCCTCAATTCCCTTCCGCAATTCTCCTGATGCACATTATTGTTAGCACGGTCCGAGGCGGGAGGCATGCGAGGTTAACGACATGGCCATCAGTGGTAACGGCAGTTCGCACAACCCTGACAAGGTTATTTCCTCTATTTGACCCCGGTATGGTTAATTTACTCGAAAATAATGCAGTTAGGTATATTCAATTTGTAATTTCACAGCCAGAAAAGCGATAGTTCTTTTACTCTAATTTGTCACTTCATCAAGCGAAACATAAATCATTGTCATTTATAGCCTTATAGAGTATGTAAAAAAAGAGAGAAATCGATAGATAGACAGATATATAGAAAGAGAGAGAGAGAGAGAGAGAGAGAGAGAGAGAGAGAGAGTTCTTTTATTCTAATTTGTCACTTCATCAAGCAAAACATAAATCATTGTCATTTATAGCCTTATAGAGTATGTAAAAAAAGAGAGAAATCGATAGATAGACAGATATATAGAAAGAGAGAGAGAGAGAGAGAGAGAGAGAGAGAGAGAGAGAGGATATGGGAGAGAGGGAGGAAGAAAGAATCAGGACGAAAGGGATGATGGTGGTTAATTGAATAAGTGAGTTATTTTGTTGTTGTTTGTTTTATTTTTTAAGCAAATCTAATTCACATAGGGCGATGAAGAGAAAGATACGGTGAGAGACAGAGAAAAATTCAGAGACAGAAACAAAAACAGAGAATCATAGAATTTGCACATGAGTTCAGATGAATCTTCAATTTCGAGAGCAACATCACGTATAAAAATGGAGCACTACCACAGAGTTCACGACCCGGGCACACTCTCGACGGCGTTCGATGAGAGCTCCTTGCGTGCTGATTGCTCCAAATAAAGATTGAAGACTTTGTCTGGTGGCAAACTTAGTTCTCTCCGTCGGCAGAATCTCAAGAGAATTAAAGTCAATGCAGTTGCTGCCAGATGGTCAGCTATGACAATACTTCTTCGAAGCTTATAATGCATTGTTTCCTTTCCAGATTGTAAAAACCCACATACTTATGTAAAATTATCATTTAGGGTGTGAATATTCCAAATGTTGTAATTCATATCTAGCTTTTAATATTATTTTCATCTTCTGGCAATTGAACTAAATTTCATAATTTTGTTTTGTACGAATAGAAAATCCCATCACGTTCTTACTGTATCTTTATATGAGTATGTTATGCACGATAAGATCTAACAAAACTCTGAATGGTGCTTTTGCAAAGAAAGGTCCGCATACATCAATGATATTTATGAACAAAATAATGAACTTGCCATGCAGTGTTTGATCATTATTACTATTTCTATTGTTACATGATAATGATCATTGAAAATACATTTTATTCAATTTTCACTTTCATCGTTTAAACATGTTGCAGTTTTAAAGCAAAATCAGGAACCTGCTTGTATTCACAAATACCAGTTATTTGAAATATTCCAGAGTGTCCAGCAAACAGAGATTATAGAAGACCGTTTGGCAAAATACATAAATCATGGACGCCGCGAGATAATGGACATGCCAGGGTCAAAAGTGCGCTGTTGAGCAAAGTGACACATTTCCCACTCTCGGCGCACAGTCTGAGCCTTCATCAGTGTCACTTGGCAATTCAGCATCATTTGCCATCACGGGCACCTCAATATTTCATCGCAGTGTAGCAGCAGCGTTGGTCCACCTACACATCTAACTTTGATGTCAAAACAGGCACATCAACGCTATGCCCATACCGCGACTGCTTATCACAGCTATCATTGTGGCATGTCTGTCATGACGATTGTTGAGGGACATAGGTCTTTGGTGGAATTTTTAAACTTTGTTGCTGTTGTTGTTGCTACCGTGTTTTGCAACAGAAAATCATGTGTATTTTGACAAACCGTAAATACGTGTCCATCTCAAACCATAATAAGCTATATGACACTGTGGGTGTCATAGATATATATGTTCATAAACGGACAAAGTAACAGAACAATGGTGCTTGGCATCTTTTTATTTTACTTAATCTCTCTCTCTCTCTCTCTCTCTCTCTCTCTCTCTCTCTCTCTCTCTCTCTCTCTCTCTTCTCTCTCTCTCTCTCTCTCTCTCTCTCTCTCTCTCTCTCTCTCCATCTCTCTATCTATCTATCTATCTATCTATCTATCTATCTATCTATCTATCTATCTATCTATCTATCTATCTATCTATCTATCTATCTATCTATCTACCGATCTATCTATCTCATGAATCTTTAGTTCTAAAGTTGTATCCCTATTTTTCTCTTTCTGTTAATGATATTGGTGTTTCAATCTCTTTACCCCAGACTACATTCAAGCTAGAGATATTACATAGCTTTTCTCTATTCCCTTTGGAGTCTTCACCATAAAGCGACCATCATCGCCCAAGGCTAGCAACAGAGCCTCTGTCTTCTCGCAGACACTACACCAGAAGCAGAACAGCACCATCTAAATGTAAACCGAATCCTCTAAACGGGAGGAAACGCGACCTTTATCAAAAACAACACCGTTGGTCCTGGCTTGTCAAGCTCTCACCTTGACACTGCACCGCGTTCTCACCTGGCCATTGTATCCCCCGATGCCCTGAACAATAACCACGATCAGGCGTTATTTGCCAGGGATAACATAACATTCTTACATCTACTTCGTCAAAGGTACGGTAAACCCCATGTAACCGCCATTTCGGTGGACCGTCGAGATGTACGTGCCATGTTACTAGATATTTCTTGAGGGAAAACAATCTAAACCGGGTCTGACATAATGCATTCATAGGTCAAATTTTACATGGAAAAGCGTAACGGTCAATTAGACAGTAACATCACTTCAATGCTCAGGTGGTATGTGTCTTTACTTTCGCGGTGACCAAATGGCTAAGGTGTCTAACCAGAGAATTACATGCATACAAGATTTCACTGCATCCTAGTTCTTTCACAACACAACCATTGTCTCTCTAATTAATATTATAGTTGCCTTTTACGGTATATTATATCCATGGTATCATTTATACCCATCGACCATTAGCCAAACTATCTACCGAATTGTCGATCAATCTACCTCTCGTTTTCCCTTTCCCCTCCTTTTCGTCCGTTTTTTTTTTAACTCTTTTTTTCTCTCTATCTGTTTATGTAACAACTATCTTTCCTCAGCAGTGTGTTTGTAACACTTCTAAAATTTCCTGTTGTAAACCGCAGGTGCAGTATAAAAATAACCAGTAAGGTGTGGCTATTACTCAGGTCGTCAAAAACCTGAAGTGATAATCTCTAAATATTTTTTTCTTCTGGCCATCTCAAGACGTACCAGCATTCCCTCGCGGTGCTATATGTGTATCTCTTCATTGCATGCCACATCATTAATCTTGAATGGCAACATGTAGTCTGGGTTAGCCTTATCGGAGAGCAAAATATTCCTGCAACAGATGAAATGAAACTGTCGTGCGAATTATCTCGCTCCCAAAGGTTTCATAGTGGAAGAATCATATTCCAGGTGCACCACGGGAAACTTTAAAATTGGGAGCGATTTAAAATGATAAAACTAGTTACCGTTCATCAAGTGCTATCTCACAGGAGCCTTTGATGCATTTAAAACCAATTTTTTTAAGTTATCATTTCACATGAAAAAGTGTATCAACTTTTATAATGAGATTTATTCTAAATATAGCAAACGCGTCTGAGCTTAAAAAGCAATTTTTTTGTCAGCTTGATAAAAAATAATATACTGGCGTATGCCACATTTATCTAAGCCTCTAAAGTTTGTATGTTATCATCAACTCAAATTATTTCCAATATCGCCACAGCATGTACTTAAATGGCTAACAACGCCATACTACTTTACTTTCAACTCCAACATTAAAGCTGTCGCAAGAAATTATTTTCCTTTTTTAGGCTACAAATTAATTTTTTGAAACAATTGCGAGTCCCAACTGAATCTAAACTCCCGTGTTAAAATTGGAAACACCTATGCTTCCGTCCTCCTATTCGCTCGCATGCTGTGAATAGAGGAGTGGTGCGCGTTTGATACTTTATGCCTTGTAATTTCCTTTATGAATGAAGGTGCAAGAGTTTCAGTAGTGTTGTTGTTATTGTTGCTGTTACTGCTGTTGATACGATTATTATTATCATTATCACTTTCTGTTATGCTGCTGTTATTGGTATCACTATTATAATTATTATCATCATTGTCATCATTCTCATCATCACCACCATCATCTTTAACAGTAATTATCGCAGTCTAGCTGATTTTCCTCTTTTTTTTTCAATAAGGTCAAAATAACATAGTTCAAATATAATGCGATTAACATAACAGAGCAGTTCTACTACAAGACTGTGATTTCAAATTTGCATTTTTTTTCCTTTTAAAACAGCGAAGTCTCACGGGTTTATACACTGGTATTTTGTTTATTTCCCTTATCCAAGTAAAGTTTATTCACTTAGGTTTCTAAGCACTAGCTGTAAACTTCAGACAAAAAGAAAACGTATTTTCCTGAAGCTTAAATGTTTCCCAAACATGTCTGTCGAGACGGGCGAAAGTAATAGCATTGATTTCTTCTCCAATCCATCGACCAGCTCTTGGACAAGTCTCCCGCCCATTAATCCTGTTACACCAACCTGGTCCTGTCTGGACCAGCAACATGGCGGCAGGCCCAGATTTCAGAGATCTCGCTCCCGGAAGAAAGTTACGCACGTGCGTGAGAGTAGCGCTTGAGACAAGCGCGTGAGTAAGAGCTTTAACTGGTAACATTTCCATTTTATGGCATTCCCTAAGTCAATACATGATATAGCGCTGGAATCCCGGGATTAACGTCAGACGTAGTGTTCGTAAGGTCTGCTTTATGAATCGTGTTACTATTACACGAGATGGAAATTGTAAATACAAAAATGGTATTTGTAACTGGTCTAGGGACCTATGGAGCTACGTTAAGCAAACAGACACTGTGGCATCACGACCATGATCAAGGTTTTGTTTTCTTGTTTTTATTTCGCCTGACTATAAATTGTAAGCAATGGCCACCAAAAGAAAACAAAATCTTAAGTAGAAGTGTTGTCATTAAATATCTTGAGAAGAGCCATAACCAAAACAGAAAAAAACATATCACGGCGTCCACGCAAAAACCCAAGTTGATAGAATTCCAAGATATACCCGAAATTAATTTAAGCTCTTATTTACTTAGATGTCGACATTCGGCTACCCGCTAGGCCGCTAGATGAGTCTGCTTATCTCTGACTTTTACTAAAGTTTCCCTTTTCCACAAGAGGATCTACATGTCTTTTGAGTGACGCCTGTCTCAGAGCGACATGTTCAGGATTGGTTAAGTGGTGACTAGGCGTACAAGAATGCGCTCCCTAAGGCCCGTAGGTCCAAATACCTGTGGTAAAGGCTGATCATGGAATCTAATTCAACAAGGAACCCCACCTCAACAATGAAATGTTCATTCAAAACCCAACATGAACGAACCCTAGACTGACAACAATAATAAGCGGAATGTTAAAACAAATTAAATGTTATCTTCCCGAGTCCACCACTTGTTCTCCAGGTGTTTTGTTTTTCCTTTGGTCTTAATAACGATGGACGCTCTCGTTCCACACACCCACACGCGCGCGCACAAGCAACCAGGCAGACACAATCAATAGCAGAGAGGGCCGGGCGGAATCCCTTCCGGCATCTTGCTGCCAGGATTTGGGAACCGCGGGGGGTGTGACATCGACAAGCCTCAGAAGACGCTCAGACGAGAAGATCACTTTCAGTCCCATCCCCTCCCTTCCCTTCCCTTCCCTTCCCTCCACCCTTCCTTTAAGTCCTCACCACCCTTCAAACGGGTCTTTTAGTATTAATAAAGATAGATCCAAAATATGTACGTCTTATTGGTTTCCGTGTACGAATACTCAGAAAACATGTACTTTGAGGGCGTAGAGTTAATAAGGAAACAGAGAGACTTATGGGGATCGGTACCACTTTGCGGAGGAAAGGATAAGGACTAAATACAGATCCGGTTTAAGACATCGCAGGCGTGGTTTACTTTACACTCACAATAAAGGCGCCGAGGGGGTCTTTTAGACACATTCATTTGGGCTTCAGAGCACGCCTTTCATTTAACAGAGCTATTTACCACATTTTTTATAACCTCTTTTATACTTGTGCATTAATGTACCCAAGTAAAGTCAGTGTTTTAAGCGTCTGTTTGTAATTTCGTTTGTTTATTTTGTTTTTGTTTGTTTTGTTTTTAATCCCCTGAAAACTCTCTCCTACCCATGTCACTCACATTATACACTGCCTGCATTCTCTCACTCTCTGGCTCCAACATATCTCTAACCATATCCAAGCGGGTTGTAATACCATGGCAAAATATCGGCTTAACCACGATATTTGGATGAAAACGCCATCATAACTTCATACAGCCCCAAAGAGGATAAATGAAAACATTGTTTGATAAATTGAACAATGTCTTTTATCATTTAAGCATAACACATGTATTTAAACAAATCAATTGTTTTTGTTTTGTTTTGTTTTATTTTCTGTCTGAATAATAATCTCACAGTAATGTGTGAATCTGCCTCACTCGGCCTATTTAAGTGTATATCTGTCTCTCTTAACCAATTTATCCTCTGTCTGTAGCGAGAAAGGCATTGGCCAAGGCACTTAGGAGTTAATATCTTTTCCTGACACTAGCTTTTAATTCCCTTCTTTAACGAAAATTTATTCCTTCAACGTGCCAGTGAATTTACTAGGATTGAAACTCACAAGCCATGCCTCCTGGCTAATAAAATATATAGCTACAAAACGTTAACGATACGTGTCAGGAACATTCACATTCCGAGCCCTCACCAAAACTCCCAAGGAGATATATCCTTATGTCTCAGTTCGTGAGGATGTAATTACGCCTCACCATAACTGTCACGTCAGACTAACGTGAAAGTAGCCAGTAGACACCTCTTTCCTTTTCGCGGTCTAGGTCTATCTCCAGCGTTGAGGGCCTGGCACTATAGCGGACCATCTAGAGGGATCAGAAACACACCCTCGGGGATACTTTTAACGAAGCAAGCAAAGTCTTTCATCACCATGGCCGCCTGTCCTCTTCCTCGTTGCTCACTAACCCTCATGTGCTAGAGACTATTAAAAAACAGAAAAAGGACAGATGTGGAAGTCACGAGTAATGAGAAAGGTTTGGTGGTTCATGGGAAGAGGAAGAAGCTGGCTTGGGAGAGAGAGAGAGAGAGAGAGAGAGAGAGAGAGAGAGAGAGAAGGGGAGGAAGAAAGAGAGAGGAGTGAGACAGCGAGACAAGAGTGTATACCCTTGATGAGACCGGATTCATTAAAAAGGAGAAAACAGGACAAACACGCAAGGAGGAAAGACAGAGTCATCACATAAGATGCAAACGAGAAAAAAAAAATATAAAAGTACAACCTTAGAAGATAACGTTATTCCCTTAGAGGATTGCATGCAAATTGCAGGGGGAAGAGTGTGTGTGTGTGTGTGTGGAAAAAAAGGGGACGGGAGAGGGAGCAAATCCAACTGAGCAATTTGCCGCATTTAAACAGAAATTGTATTATTAAAATTTTCGCAATTGTTTTTCTCATTACTGAAAGGGGGTGCTAAGTCTAGGATAAATAAACAAGAAAGAAAGAATAAAAGTCGGCAATAAAAGGGTTTTTTTTTCGGACAGGACGAACAACGTAAGCCTTTATTCTCTAGGTCGATACAAGGTTTTCATATCACAGGTGGACTGATTTAAAACTTAAAAGTAGACATTCTACATACAATGGTTGTTGAGTACAATAAGTAAAAAATAAAACATTGGGGTTATTTTGTTATGATTTTGTTGAGTGGGCTAATCAAGTCTTCAACTTATTTGGTTTTGTTGTTTTATCTTTTTCGAGGTAGGGGGTTGTTGTCATGACCGTGGTCAACATCGTCTTACCACTTCAAGCAAATGTAAGGCCCAAAATGCTCTTTTTAACGTAAAGCAAACACGAGTCTTTCATAAACAAACCAGAAACGCCCGATCTAGAGTGTTATGGTAATGGAGCTTTCTAAGCGTCTTTTTGACGGTTAATGTTATTTTGATGAATGTGTTCGCCCATGCAATTTGATGCTGCCACCTCCTTAGTCTCCACGTCTGGAGTCCTGACTAATTCTGCATTTGGATCGGGTGTCTAAATCTACTTCCTCGATGTACTTGTACTTGTACGATTGGCGTCTAGAAGCTGCTGGTTCACGAAGCCACGTCGGTCGATAGCCGAGGCGGTGCAGGATGGGGGAATCCCCAACTCTTCTTTATCTATCCAACTGATCAGTGTTTGGCCAGTGTGCCCGGCTGAAGCTCCTCCAGCTGAGACCGAGAGTTGCGAGTGTGAGACAGCCCTCTTCGTGATTACTGTTTATATGTTTGCGCAACTTAACCTTTTTTTTTCTCTTTTGCTTTTTTCTTTCCCTTCTTTAAATGCAAACAAATTACTTTTGGTTTTATTTTCTGCTTGTCTGTAAAGATTGTTTGGGCGTGTCATGTGTTTCTTTATCTTTTCGATTGATGTTGTAAGGCTCTTCTTATTGTATGGAAAAGAGAAAATAACAATTATAGTTGTGGGAACAAGTAGGCGTCCTCAACGTACAAGAATTGAATAACTATTTCCATTAGTTCTGAAAAACAATTCAGGACATGCTCTCGATTAATCAAATAACAATGATAAATCAATTAAAAAACGAATCATTTGAACTATTAGGAATGCTTTGTTGATACCTTGGAGGAAAACATTGCATGATATCGATGTTCGATGGAAAAACAGGAATCTCCAAAGGAAGAAATATGAGTAGGGAGAAAAGAAAACGTGGATGGAGAAGAAATGAAATTTAGCTAAGTAGAAGACACAGAAAGGCGGGAACTGTCGATGCAACAATCAACATGAAAAGTAATAAAACCAAAACAAATGGGAGGAAAAAGGTAAACATCTTTCATAATTTACAAACAAATTAACTCATTGTCCGCCTGTATTCTGCGCTACGTAGACTTCTCCGACCATGCCTCCTTTCAAATAAAATCCAGTGCACAAAGAACGTGTTTCTCCATTCCACAGCACCCCCCCCCTTCCCAGGCCTCAGCTTAGTGGTGAGAAGAAAAAAACATAAAGAATCTCCACCCACCTGAGATTTCCTACCACCCAAAGAAAATATTTTGGCATCATACAATTATTACACAGCACTTTACTTCTACTGATATCGGGTTTGATAATAATATAAATCGATCTTCATAATTTTATAATCAAATTTGAGCCTTCATTGAGCGTATGTTGTTATCTTTTTCCAGAACGCATTTACAGATGATTATGTGCTTCATTTATATTGTCTTCTTATCTCTTTTGCTACCAACGCATGTGTAGTAAATTGAATTTAAAATATTTCACACAATGGCCTATTTTGTATAACATATAAGGACCTTGACGCAATAACTGAAACCCAGTTTGTTACAGCTGCACAAGGCGCTCCTCGCATCGCATTATCCACTTCCTGTGGGATAATGCACCGGAAGGCAATTAATTAAAAGCTGCTGTATAGAAGGTGCTGGGTCATTTTTTCTTCTCTGTTTATCATCGAAAGAAAACTTTTGTCTTGTGTTATCTTAGCTCTGGTGAATCTCCCATCTTATTCAAACACTTTTTTGCTGGTGATTTATGTTGTTGTTGTTTTCAAATTTAAATATAATAATGCAAGTCAGATTAAAATGGAGACTGAAACAGTAATATTAAGCTACCAATTCTCTTTTCTTATGACGCAAAGGTGTTGTAATACTCGTTTTGTTTTGGGGTTGCTTTTTCCGTTTCAGAATTTTGCTTATTTTAATTTAATTGTTTGTGTTTTTTTTCGATTGTAGACCTAAAAGACGAACATTCTGTTGATTATAGCTAAATTGACTTTTAAAAGATTAGGCTGGTGCATGCTGCAAATACACACATCCAGCTCCACAGAATACCGACCAGCCTAAAAAAAAAACATCAATCTGATTATGCTGGCGCCAAAAGAGAGCAGAAATATTTTCGAGACATGCATAAAACTATCCAGATATGCATCATTCAAAGCGCTGTCCTCTAGGCCTTATAAGGACTGTTTCTTGTGTCCGCGGGGACTTTGCCGCATGCATTTCAAAGACCACACAGGAATGTCAAGATCGTATCATGCTGAGATGCAAGACTGGGTCCTTTGTTTTCTGCAGCGCACACAATATTGTAAATACCATGCATGATTATATCGCGATTAACTTTATCATAAAATCTCTTTGTGCGTGCTTGGTGGATTCCTTTAGAGGGTTGGTCTGGGGCACCATTTTTAGATCTGTCAATCTTCCGTAACTAGATTTCTGCGATTCGTGCTCTTTCATTAGTCCACCTAGAAACCAATTACACAGTGCTCTCTCTCTCTCTCTCTCTCTCTCTCTCTCTCTCTCTCTCTCTCTCTCTCTCTCTCTCTCTCTTTCTCTCTCGCTCTCTCTCTTCCCTCTTTACTTTTTTTTCTTTTTTTTAAGTATGCATCGCTTATTTTGAAGGGAAGAAATCCTTTTTGAAAATAGCTTAACCTATTCTTACTGGGCAATGGTTTAGCCAATGCCGTCCACCCGTAGGTTTGCCTGTAATCGGCGACAACAAAAAAGGCATATGCACCATGCAAAATCGAATGCCAAATTGCCTCCATAAGAAAGGTTAAAATCTGACTTGAGACACGTTCAGTAGCCTGCATGTAAAGCGACAATTCAAATCGTAAAATCACAAGACTGGCTCCCGACTGTCAGGACCGATGAATTAAGGGCATGCATTTATTTAGAGCACTCGAATAACAAAAGTGCCGGGTGAATCAGAATGTAAACACATTTATTTTTCAGAAGAACTAAAATATCTTTGGTTGGATAAAGAGCACAAAAAGCTAGGAGTTTGAAAACATCTAGTGTCGTCTATTCGAAAAAAAAATCATACTTGATTGCAAAATTTAGAACACACAAAAAAAGAAAGGAGGAAGGGAAACTCCACTTGAATATCATTCTATTTTGAGGAGGAAAATACTATCATAACAAAGGTAATATCTACATAGCCGTGAAATAACGAGGTGGGTACAAATTAGACAAAGAATTACAGTCAGTGGCGGTTGGTTTGGAAAACGATATAGAGATAAACATATAGACAGGCAAAAATACACCCAGGAGAAGATAGAAATAGACGAAAAGCCTCGGACAGTTAGAGGAAGGAGGCATCTGGTTCAACAAACCAAAACTCCCACCGTGTAAAAAAAACGCTACTGGGCACTCATGGATATATATTCTAGGCTTCAAGGAATGAAACATGACAAGTGATATTCCCATTATAGACAAGCCTAACGTTTGCCATAAAAACGTGTATGGTATAAACGTTACTGCGCCGTCAACATACACAAACACATACACACACGAGGTAACCTCAAGGTTAGTTAGACTATGACAATTCGAAAACTCCACTTAAATTTGACAATTGTGAGTTAGAATGATAGGGATGTCTAAGTTCAAATTTATGTTTTCTTTCTTAATTTATTTTTCCCCTCAACATCACCATTATAACTTTTAGTTCCCATGAACCAGATGAGAAAATTGCGCTTATCTACAGACGATGGCCTAGTTTAATGTCCTAACCTTCAGCTTCTAACATAATCTTTAAAGATAAAGGCGTCGGATTAAAGAAAAACAGACACGGTTTCCTCCCTCGACAGTTGGAGGAAAAACTACACTTTTTCATCTATTTTGAAAATTCACACGGAAGGAGTTTATGCTATCAAATTTCTGACAAGCACTAAAAACACTAACATGAAAGTAGCGAGAGGGAAAAACGTGACCCGCTGCGTTTTATCAGAATCTGGAATGTGAACCAGCAATGATGCTACAATGCCTTGCATCATGATTCTGCTCTCGCCTTGAAAAACCTCACTCGCCGGTGGAAGACGGTTAAAATTAATGCAAGTTTCCATATACTTAAAATGAATAAAAGTGTAGTTTCGTTCAGCTATTTAAAATGCTATTAAACAATTTTTTAAAGAGTGCAGAAAATCCCAGTTAAAAAAATATAAAAAATAACAGTCTCATACACATTTGTGTGCGCTATACTGATGTACGATCTGAAATGTGCTGTGTTTTCTTTTTCAAAGATAATGATCGCATGGCTTGTGCATCTCGCATAAAATGAAACTGAGGCGGAATGCAAAATTGAATTAATGCAACACACCAAAGTCGGGTATATATTTTTTATATAGGGAGTCGAATGGACAACTCTAATGGCAGTGCGTTCCACGAGAGGCAGTTAAAACAGTTGTCGAAGGCGTAGCCGATGTATTTCTGCATTCTTTCTGGCCTGTATCATTATAAAAGAATGCATCGCGTTACCTGGCGTCAATCCTGAGGAAACAAAGAGGTCTGAATAAAATCGGATAACAGGTTGGAAAGAACAATAAACCTTCCTTTACAGGAAACCTATTCTGGGGCCCTCATGATTCATCAAGTAGAAAGAAGATAGATCTAAGCTCATTAAATAACAAATGTGCAGCTCTAACTTGTTGCTTGCTAGATAACAGATGTTGTAGAAAGCACACAAACTACACAATGGCAGTGATTCTAATATTTTGCACTGCACTATACACTTTCTATATTAAAATGTTTTTGTGCGTGTTTGTTGCAGAATTGGTGTGTGCAAGTGATATGACGTTAAGGTGAAAATGTTAGAGATTTAACGTACCTGAAAATGTAGCAATAGAGAGAGAGAGAGAGAGAGAGAGAGAGAAGGTAGGAAACAGAGAGGTGGGTGAGAAGGGATGAGAAAGAGAGAGAGAAAATGATAGAGAGGGTAGGAAACAGAGAGGTGGGTGAGAAGGGATGAGAAAGAGAGAGAGAAAATGATAGAGAAGGTAGGAAACAGAGAGGTGGGTGAGAAGGGATGAGAAAGAGAGAGACAGAGAGAGACAGAGACAGAGAGAGAGACAGAGAGAGAGACAGAGAGAGAGGCAGAGAGAGACAGAGACAGGGAGAGAGACAGAGAGAGAGACAGAGAGAGAGACAGACAGACAGACAGACGGACAGACAGAGAGACATAGAAATAAAGATTAGAGGAGAGAAAGAGAGAGAAGAAGATACAGAGATGGGGAAGAACGTCTGAACCATAAAGAACGTAAAACACAGTTCACTGGGAAGCAGTTACTCCGGCGTTTCCGACAAAATTCCAAAGTAAAAGAAAAACATTTATTCCATCTTAAGAAAAGACACTCCTGACCAGATTCCATTCTGTTACACCCACATCAGCAGAGTTGATAAAGGCACATTTTAATCTTAGGCTTGGGTACGGCAGTGCTTCAACTAAATCAACCTCAAGGCATTTTTTTCCGGCGATATACGTTTACTTTCTTCAAATCTAGGCTGCCACAAAGGCTGTAAAGAATACCCCGATATGTTTACACTGTTTACTCTTGTAAAATAAACAAGGGAAGGGCATAAAGTAACGGGTCATTTATCAGCGCTATGGATTTTACATGGGTTGCCCCCCAATCGGTGAGCTTGCTTTTCATGTGCAAGGTAGTGATTTTCTAAAAATAAGAATGCCATGGAAAGTTGTTTTTTTTTCTTCTTTTGTGTGGTTATTTCTGTTTGAGTTGTTTATTGTTGTTGTTTTTTGTTGTGTGTGTTTTTTGTTTTATTTTTTTTTGTTGCTGTTGTTTTTTTTTCTGTAATTTTAAAAATAGAACTGATTGATTATTTTTGTGTCCAATTGTAATTAAGAGAAGAACTAGTAAAGTAGGATCAATCAATAGTAATGCGTGGAGGAGATATAAAAAATATAACTAAAATTAAAGACGATGGAAAACAGACAATGGCTGAAAAATTCGATATATATACTTTCCTTTAAGTTTCCCGACGCTTAAGGTACCGAACTAAATACCATCTTTGTTACAAAGAGAGAATGAAAGGATTGGTGACCCCCATTCGATATGTACTACAAGGGCAAATAAATAGTACAATTACAGTAGTGTTGACGTGATCGATAACGGGATCTCAGTCTTTCCCACAGACAGCACCTTGTTACAACTTTGCCTCTCACAATGCAACAAAGCCCGCTGCCCCAATTCCTGGTCCAGGTATTTAGGTCAATATCGATGAGGATGGCAACTTAGAGGGCTGCATTGGCAGATCCTTAGCAACGTGCTCAGTCGCCGAGAATGCTGAAGCTGTTACTGTATGACATCTCCGAGTCAGAGGGAAGGATGGGTAAAAGACGGACCGTCTGGGCACTTCATGTCAGAGATCCTGGTCGCTGGGTTCAGGCCTTCAGGGGGCAGCTTTGTTTACGTTCGCATGATTTTAAGGGGGACGCTTGACGTCACAGAGCTAAGCACGGGGTGATGATCTTAGAGTGGCCACTCACTCAGCATACAAAATCCCATCCACACCCCAATCCACTCCAACTCCATATTTCTTCAAACAAATCGAGGTGATATCATAAAGAGAAGGAGGAAAAACACATGGTGCATAATATTATTGCATTTTCTTGTCCCTAAGATGGCTCTTGAATTTAAGTAAATATACTTTTTTTTTTTGAAAAAAAAAGGAAAATTCTTCATAATGTCTTTGAATTCACCAGAACAGAATACATTCTTTGTGGTCCAATGCAATAGAGTTTAAACACTAGTTATAAAATATAGCAAATCGTCGAGCTAGCGAATTAATGGCGAATAATCCAATCTGAATCATCGTTTCAGGGCATCGTTGGCAATGTGATGAGCTTGCACTAATTCTTAAATTAATTACATATAATGTTACTGAGGTAAAATCACAACAAAGCAACTGCGCACATGTGTTTCTTTACACAACATAGCTCCTTGAATTATTTCCATTGTACAATGTAATGCAACGCTTTGTCTCGTAACAAAAACTCAACACACGCTGCATTTAGCACAACAAAAAAGCAAGAAAAACATGCCACAAAAGACCAATACAACTTAATAAGCACAGACCAAGGCGCTTGGTCGATTACGGAGATGTCTGAATATACTACGGTCATGCGAACTGTGGCATTGGGGGGTCATTGTAGTGCCCCCACTCAGGGGAATTATTGATAAAGCGGGTGAACCCGTGTGGTCTACCGTTAGAGTTGAGTGGGCTTACCTGTCTAGTTATGCTGCGTGAGCTAACCTTACGGCAACCCCTTGCCTCCGAGTGCTGACGTTGGACGTTAAAATCAACTCAACTACAACTGCAAATACCCCTTGCCCCCTACGCTATAATATGTCTAGTGTCCGCGCCTTCACTTAATGCACCTCTTATAAAAACGAAAAATAAACAAAAGAAACTAAATTACGAAACGAAAAACTAAAAAATATACAGCATGATAAGACGTAATAAGAAAGAGTTTGCTACAAGAGCATCCATTTGCATTCCGATAAAATTTGTTCTAGATGTGCAATATGGCAACGAGAATACAGAAACTAAGGCCGGTAAAAGTGTAGCTCTGAAGCTGTGGCCCATATACGACATAATAGCAAACATTGCGCAAGTGAACGCTATAAAAACTGTGTGCCAAAGCAGCGTCGCTCTGCGACTCGGTCTCGCATCAAACTCTTGCACAACGAAGCAGACGTGTCATATAACATTGTTGTAAAACTCGTCTTGCATGGCCTCTGACTTCGTTATCAATTCGCTTCAAATTCTTTTTAAAAAAAATTTAAAAAACAACATCAAAACAACAATAAGTAAACACTATAAGATACTCTACTGTTAAGTATCGATGCTAGAATCAACACTTGACTAAAAAAATCCCCCAATATAAGCTTTATCAAATCGAGCATTTTAAGTGTGATACTTTACTAAAATCTTTGTCAATTCCCCATACACATTTCGACTATAGTTGAAATGGGCAGGTTAAATTTCTGTGCGCACTATTCCTTCGCTAGCAAAGGCGGTCTTTGTTTTCGCACTCTTGAGAATCTTCATTTGGCTGTGTTTGTTTTTTTCTATGTTACACCAAGTCCTTGGGTAAAACTTTGGTCTAGTAATATCAAATACGTTTGGTTACTGGTTATTGAGAAAATATACATTTTACATATTTGATTATTCAAGGTTAAGAAAATATCCTTTTGACTATTTAGTATTTACACTTCTTTCAGATTGTCTTAAACTTTTGTGAACTATTAATAGTTTAATATGAAACAAGAAAGAAAAAAGATACCTCGCTAGTTGTCGGGCTGTCATCCCTAAATCGGACATTTTGTTTTTATCGTCTGAAACGAAAGCAACCGTCTAATATTTGTTGATCTTCACAGTTCAAATATGTTTTTATGGGCTCTCGACTAGTAGGGTTGAAAAGAATGGCAAATATTGTGAAATGTATGAATAACCATTTACGTCTAGACCATTGTTTTCGTTCCGTGACAATTGGCGGGACTCTACTGCTTAAAGGAGACAATATGAATATTTATATCTCTTGGTCAGTATACATGTAAATCATTCAAACTAATAATACCTCCATCACTGTCTTTTCCCACACATTTATAAATCCACACGATTCTCTGTATGTCTGCCGGTATATTTGCTCCTTTCTGTCTATCTCTCTCACTTACTCACTTACTCACATACTCTCTCTTTCTCTCTCTCTCTCTCTCTCTCTCTCTCTCTCTCTCTCTCTCTCTCTCTCTCTCAAGTCTGTCTTCCTGTCCCTCTTCGATCCCCATCCCCTCTCCGCGAAC
Source organism: Elysia chlorotica (assembly GCA_003991915.1). Classification (NCBI taxonomy): domain Eukaryota; kingdom Metazoa; phylum Mollusca; class Gastropoda; family Plakobranchidae; genus Elysia; species Elysia chlorotica. The sequence continues at coordinate 93,474 of RQTK01000902.1, forward strand.
AATACAGCCTGAAGTTGGACGTTCCGACCCTCTCCGTGAAGCTAACACTACAATTTTCTTAGAGTTGTTCTGCTATGAATGACTCCAGGTAAACATACTTGCAGGAATATAGATTTTTTGGCTCTTCCACTTGAGAACTAATTGACACTGCATTCACCCAGGCGGTTGCTATAAATCTAGGTGCGCGTGAACCAATATGACTTCTGTAGGAACAAGTCGTTAAAAAGGGACTTCTGTAGGAACAAGTCGTTAAAAAGGTAATAAAAATGTCATAAAATTAATACTTAAACCTTCAATGTACACATAGTGGGATAAATCTATGGGAAAGCTGCTATTTTCACAAAAAGAAGGGGTCGTGGTGGGGTTTTTTTTATTTGTTCTTTTTGTTGTTGTTGTTGAGTAGTAAATAAGTTATTAAAAGTTCAATTGTGCAGTCATCATTCTTGGTAGGCCCACGAAAAAAATTTAGGGTAAATATGCTAGTATGATACGTCCCACAATCGTTGCTCAAACTACTCGATAACAATTCTCTTTATGTCTTTTTACAGCGGGTACCATTCCCGTGCCACAAATCCTTTTTCGATTTCTGTAGTTCAAGAAGAGAAGTGATATTTCCAGTCTGTCCACCAGAGTTAAAGACGACCCGGAATTATATGGGGCCTTGATTAAAAAGGTCATACCTCAAGAAGTGAGACATTAAAAAAAAGATATTACAGTCTTTTTTTTCCCTAATTTTTTCTTTTGGAAAAGGCCCCTTTTGAAGCCGAGAACAGCAGTATAATTTAAAACACATAACGCTTGATTCACCTCTACTTCACACTGATTCATGGCGGGCGTAGTGAGTAATACCAGACAATAAAGGATGTGGATTTAGAAAAAAACGGTTGAGCTAAAGTGGTTGAAAGTAAAAGGCTTCGTATCTACCAAAACCCACAGTTCCCTCTAGGATCCGGTGCTAGCTGCCTCTCTGTGGACTCACTGTGGACCCACTGCCTCGGGGCGAGGCGGCCAATGTAAAATTCATCACCCTGGGTCTACTAGAGGCAGTCTTGAGATTTCCATTTCACTTTTCGAGATAAGGGAAACCAAAAACAAGCAAAGAATATAGCAGGGAGAAACTAGATTTTTCAGACTTTTTCGGCGGCAAGTCAAGCTGGCAAGAAGAAATCGATGCACAGGGGAGATGAAAGAAACCTATCTTGGTGTGAATCGCTATGACTGTTCCAATACAAGTCGTTTTACTGATGTCGAATTCATCTTGATTAAAAAGTGAGTTTAAAAAAATTAAAGTTGCCCATGCAGGTGCAGTAAAGAACATTTTCGCTTTTTAGTCCTGCTTTGCGAAAGAAGGAAAAAGATATCCCACGTTAATTATGCATTTTAAAGCTAAACTAATTATATAATTTCCTTCACGTGTCGTGGATTTTTCGTGGAGTTCATTAGGGAATAAAGCTGACTAGGAAAAAAAATACTTGAAACCCCCCAAAAAAATTAACAATTCGATTAATACAGTGCACATTATCTAAAAAACAAAACATCTTTTACAGAGGCCGGCATATCGGTAAGATAATGATGAGTGTTGGTTAGATTAAGCTTTGGAGTGGCATATAAAGACAAAGACATATCTGTCTCTGAAAATAAAAGCTTCGTAAGCATCATCGGACACGTGACTAAACAGCCCAGAGAAATGTTGATTAAGTACTGTCAAAACACATCATTATCTGGAAGGGTCGATTATTATTATTATGTGTGCATGCTGATCTATTTATGTCTGTTTTGTATGTTTTGCTTCATGTTACGAATAGTCATTGTATCGTTTTGATGTCGATGATTTTGGCCGAGACAGTTCTTTCTCGCAGTTCTTCGTGTTTTTTTTAAACATTTCTATAACGTTGTCATTGGTGTCATGTTTGACTTCTGTGCTTTCCTTTACTTGATAAAATTTTTTAACTAATGGATAGGCAGATCGCTAGTTTATTAGATGAATCAATAGGTAAGAAGACGGACACACAGAGAAGAAACCAGCAAACGGACATGCTAACATACACACATTTAGGATGAAATATGTATAGAGGAACTAAAATATGCAAAATTGTTGTGGAAGATGATAATGTTCTTAGGCACAAAGTACTTCCCAATAGGGTGCTCAATAGAAAAGCAAATCTGAAGAATTAATGGAGGAAAGGTATAAACATCACAACAGTGGACGACTTGTGAATTTAATCATTTTTACTTTACCACACAAGTAAGTTTTAGACTAAAAGTTAAAGAAAGAAAAGTGGGAAGCAGTGTAGAATTCAATCGTGACAAGTCGTCAAGGGCTGCCCATGCTTTCTCATCGTTTGTTATCGAACCGCGTGGCCAAGACCAACATTGTACACAAGCTCCGGGTCTGTCCAAAAGCTGGTAGGCAATTTGTCGGGCACGTCCGACTAAGCCTGTGATTAGCCCTGGACATTGGCGGGTCAGGAGAGGCCGGGCCGACGGACTGGACACTCGGACAGTTATCTGATTATGGCGCATGGGGTTTTAGCCATAACTCGTTCCCAACTCTTAATAGGATATATGTTGGTTCTATTTTTAGCGACAAATTGACTTTGCCCTTTATACAACGAGTTAAAATGCCGCAAACAAAATGCAATCGTTCAGAAATGCTGCTTCCATTTGGAAAATAATTATATTTCCAAATGCAAAGCATTGAAATATCGTCAGCGCTTTTCTAACTGCCTAAAGCTCTCGTGTATAAAGAGCCGCGACGGTTTAAGCAGGGTGCAAGATATCCTTGACTTATGGCGTCACGTGTCTTACCTTGAGGAAGGTCATTCAGGTAAACAGATCGTCACATCTAACCAACACAATCATAATTTGAAAGCTTTCCGATTCGGGCCATCTCATAAATGAGAGGGACTAGTGGACATGCGACGTTGGGATCAAAACTATTAACTTCGTTTTCAGCCTTATGGAGTACGTCGGTCTACGTACTGTGCAGGGCTAGGTGACTGGTACCAAAAGTACAGCGTTCTAAATTACGATGACATGCTAATCGCTATAATCCACATTCGTTCTTCAAAACAGAATTATAGTGATGATCACAACCGTGCCTTAACGGGGTAGACTTCGTCCGGGACTTTGATATACTCCAGTGGTTTAAATGGGTATGCCGAAGGATTGGGCTCAATGGGTTTTTTAATCCTCAAGGCTTAGAAAAAACCAACTGCAAGATGACGTTTTACCTGGCGGCGACGATGCCTAGAAACTTTAAAATTCATTGACCCTGGTTAAGCAAGCCTACTAAAGAAAAGTACAACACTGTCGTTTTTTAGTAGATACAACAGGACGGAACCACAGAAAACTGGAGTCTAGTCAGATATGGATGAAAAAGCAAAAATCCTATTATCATGCCCTCTCTGATCTTCTTTGAGGAGTCAAAGGCCTTGGGATGCGTTAAACATGATACTCAACGACAGACGGTCCTTCTAAGACAACAGTAATCTCAACTCAAATCCCTCGAAGAGATTATCATTTAATTGTAGCAAACTTGTTTTGCACAAAATGGAAAATACGAAGAGCAAGTAAAACATAGGAGATGAGGTTCGATGAGTCCAGAGAAAATAAATAAAATGACATTATAAAGGAATGGAAAATGAAAGGAAGTAGGCAAGTTCAGGAAGATACTACGTGTACTTTCAACAATAAGTTTGCAACGTAGAAAAGACCACAGCCTCGCGTATCACATGTGATTAGAAAAACGTTTATTACCTAGATCTGAACTGGGCACACGTTTTTAGCATAGTGAATGGGACTTTGTATAATAGAGTTCAGATATGAGAAGAAAGTGGAAAAAATAATAATGTTATCTTCCACGCTTCAAGTAAACAACGGCCATTGAAAGATCGCCTCCTTTTATCGTTTCAACCAACAGACATTAACTCATTAAAGCAAAGACACGAAACCAGATATGCACCAAGGAATGGCGTCAATTGTCGTCTGGTTTCATGGCATCAAAGGGCTTGACTTGGAAGAGACAGTGCCTTCTATTATAAGTATTGGCGTATTGAAAAGAACACGCACATAATTTAAGCAATAGCAAATATCGCAGTTTAAAGATATCGTGGATAAATGCGTTATTAATATTCATAGTCAGGTAACGGTGAGGAAATATTAGTATAAGAGTAATTCTGTTTCGTTTCGTGTACGTCTCATCATATTGCCAGACGTTGCAGATAAAGCGGTAGATACAATGGATTAAAGGGTTATCAATTTTTAATCGTCAGTTGACGCTGAAATATATTAGTGTCCACCAACGAGAGTCGGAGACTTGTAATAAGGAAAACGGTGTGGTTATAGTTCAGGTCGTCTCGACCATAAATTAAGTAATCAGATTAAAGAGTTGTGAATTTTTACGGCAAAATTAAATAATAATAATAATAATAATAATAATAATAATAATCTAATTTGAATAGAACCAGAAACACCATTAATCAGCCATCAAAGGACATGAATCTTCTAATAAGACTGATACGGGGTATCTAAAAATATATAAAGTTTTACCCAATGAACTGACTTGGTCACTCATTTCTTGAGTTTGATACAAAATAATGCCTAAATTTTTCGCAGTTTTACATGGTACAACATAAAATAGTTTATTTCCAAAACCTGGTTGTCAGTATTCTTAAGGTCAGGCAGGTTTCCAAACAAAACAGTTTCAGTCTTTGGTTTATTGAGTTGAAGCTTGTTTTGTTTCATCACTTTTTTTAGATCCGATACACAGTTTTATGTGGTCTTAATTAGTAAGTTAAGATATTTTATACTTAAAGCTTTATATACATGTGTATCGTCTGCGTACTGTTGGTATTGCAGACTAATTTAATTATTCATTATCTTTGCCGAGGGCTGCAGGTAAATAGTAGGCCGCGATTCCAAAGATCGTGTTTATTATTGCTGCGGCATGCATGCATACACTCACCAACAACAAACCCCATTCAAACATGCTCCTTATGGCAAGAGCACAGGCAATTGTACAAATCTGGCACCCACGAGCCCACCGCAACGAGCATGTCGAATTCAATAAAACGTTTGGCACGTGCGCGCTGTGAATGACTTAACACCCAACGTTAATGAGCCTACCACACACAAGAAACAAAGAAAGATAAATATCGACTTGAGAGAGAGAGAGAGAGAGAGAGAGAGAGAGAGAGAGAGAGAAA